>JARACY010000048.1:0-179686 GCA_029255725.1 Scrobipalpa atriplicella
GGAGTAAAACAACACGAAAGCCACGGCTCATACCTCACACAATAGCCCAGCTTAGTTCTGTTGATAGTCGATCATCCAGCTACCCAACTCTTCTGCTTATCTGAGCATTAAGAGCCTATTCACCATCTGACTAGTTCCGTGTTAGTTCTGGCAGCTTCTGCAGAAATGTACGATCTTGTATGGAATCGCTAAGATAAAAGTACAGTAAAGTGCTATTGAGATATTATCTCATCTATTATTAGCCAACCGATTCGATGTTTAAATAGATAATTATTTAATATTCGCTCCGACGTATCCGTGCTCGATTCATTGTGATTGATTGCTTTAATTCGATCAATAATTGACGTAATGCTGGAAGCTTCTTTGAGAGGATGATCAATGGTTGCATTGTTGAGTGTGTGGAATGAATCGGATTCGGTTTTGAATTAGGTCATTGTGAAATTTTTGTGGCTTGTTAAAAATCGATTTATTACGAATTGTGTCATATTTTGACCTTTTTTAGAAGTCTTTTATGCGATAATGTTTTGTTAGTTTTACAAAATATACTTTTACTACGGTTAGTTCTATTTGGTTGAATCTGATCAACCTAATGTAAAATCCACTTACTTATATTGACGACTTTAAATGCAGTTTATCAACAAAATTAAATTGATTGTTCGAATTGTTTAAAAAAACAGTTGTCATAAACTGGCATCAAATATTTGTTATCTTTTAAAGCTGCATCTTATAATATTCGGATTTCCTTCTGTCATCTTTCACATTAACGTCAATCTGATTTAGCTCCTTTATCCCTTATCTTCATTTCAAATATGGAATCAAATATGCACAATCGTTCGGTAGCTGAGCTGACAGTTCTCCGGCGCGAATCGCGACGCGGTCTGCGTGGGCGCACCTCATTGTAAACTCACTTCATTTTCTCCCATTGAGTCGACGCGGCCGGTAGCTGCATTCGGTCACCATTAATCATCACAATGTACGAATATTAAATGATATTCTTGAATGGAAATAATTGTGTATTAATCATTTTTGTTCTCTTGACGATTCTTGTCATGTTATGGTCACTTAACCGTCCGTATTCATACCGTAAGCCATTAAATTAGCCAAAAGCTACTGTTTTTAATTTATTTTAAATAAGCTCATTGGCAATTACAAAAGTAATTAATGTTAATTACTTATTACATTTTTAATTTCACAAAAACATTAACTTAACGGTAATCATATTACATTGATATCTTTTCATGCCGAATTAAGGAGGGAAGTACTCTAAATCGGGCTAAACACGGTCCGGCATTTGACTTTGTTAGTATAGTTAATAGTTGAATTTTCAATAAATCTATATATGGTTAGCTTCTCTAAAATATGGAGAACAACTAGATTCATAGATATAATCTAAAAATACTATGATTACACCAGGAAATCATCAGAAATATCATGAAAAACTGGCGTCTCAATGCCGAATTTGAACAACTGTGACATTTCTATGAGCTTAGAAACAGCAAATGTTATATCGAAATCACCGTATAATTATGAAGAACATCATAATCAACTCTGTTTTTCAATACTTTTTGTTTACATTGAGATATATGCAAAAATATATGAAATCGGCTTGAAACAGCCCCATGCTAGAAAAGGACAGAGCGCGCATTCTGTCATTGGTTTGAAAGGGACAGTTGCCGCGAGCACATAGACCCTTAAACCTAAAATTTTTACTAAAACTTAAAGTTTGATTTTATAGATGGTCACGCGTTGAACTCTTTATTATGGAAGCTAAGTACCAAGGCTAAGTAACACGTCTTACACGTCCACATGAGACTGAAAGGTGCATTAGCGCAAAATAACACGTAGCGTCGAAAATTTCAATTAAATTTAATGCACATGTCCGAACCCCCTCCACCCCACAGAGGGGGGGAAGAACGCGAACCAACCGATTTATTAAAACCGATTACGGAACTAAGCCGACGCCGCCGACTTCGCACTTGGTATATCGCTGCCGATGCATTTTATACCCCAAAATGTTACGACGAAAATAATACCCCTTTTCCGCTACCCCCAATAAATGTACACAGTTACATTTATTTGATGACATTTATCTGACAATTTGACTCAGACATTACACGATTCACACGATTTTGTTGCGTCAAAACACTACCAAACATGGACTTTTTTCCGTTGAAACAATTAATGAAAACTAGCTATAGCAGCTACCCGTCGACATTTCTACGCTACTGGTTGCAATCATCATATTTTTGACATTTGACTGTCGGTTGAATTCCAAATTTGAAAGAGTAAGGCAAAATAATAGCCACTACCCGACTATTACGGCACAACAGTCAGTAATCTTATAAAATACAACTTTTATAGAGCTTCCAGTCACCTGTTGGTGCCAGCACCGGCTCACCGCCCGTGCGGGGCAAAAACAGCTATAACCACTCATAATCGAAGGTAATCATTGACTACAATAACTGTCAAAACGGCACTAAATATTGTTTGTTAAATGCCATAAGTTTTGTATTTTTTGTAACGGTCAACACCTTGGAGCGGGGCAAAAGGAGTTGGGCGAAGTGGGAGTCGACCGAAACGCCAGGTGAGAAAGGTTAGCATTCTTTTGAACCGTACTCTTGGTTTAATATTCAAATGAGTAATTGTATTGCCTACTTGATCTACAAGAGGTTACTTATGCACCCCGAGGCGAACATTCCGGGGCCATTCTTGGCATGAACTTTAGAGACCATAAAGTGACTCGAGTCCATCAGATTAATCATTAATTCTGCATAATAAGTACACGAAGGTTTTTACTTGATTAATTGCACTGGGACCTTTTACAATGTCTGGAGAATCTTTCACTTGCTAGAGATTTCTTCTGTTTGTAACAAAATAAAATATAATTATACTTTTGTCATACTTAAAAATAAACACAACTAAAATGATGTATTTTTGATGACTAACTTAACAACTTCAAAGATTTATTTGCACTCGTCTGAAAATTAATAAAAAGTAATTAAATCGTTGACCTGTCATTAATCGTGGTTTAAATTTTGTTCATGGGTTAAAAATTTGAATGAAAAGTTATGTCAGTCAATTCAGCATGATCTCAAAGACACTGTTTTTCTACTCCCTACATTCCTCAAAGCCCCACAGAAGTGCACCAGAGCTGCACCACCCGTAATGCATGACATTATCGTGGTGCACGTCCGATCCTCATCCAACATGGCCGTCACGTCCGCAGACACCGGCTCGTAATTGGCACGGTATTAAAAACCGATAAAAACCATTAATACGGCCGGCGATCGCTCAAATTGCGGATACGAACAATTTACGTGAACCCGCCTCTCCCTTGCCGCCCGACGGCCGACACCAGAAGAAAGTTAAGCAATAAAAACTTATTATAGGATTACATCTCCACGTACATATCTAATTTCTCGGTACACTGCACCTATATAGCTCCCTTGACACTGTGAAAGTATTCGCGTTCATTTTTATTTGATGAGCAGTATTATCCAGACTTAATCCGATAATCGTTACAGTTTTTACAAAGTTCTGAATAAATAACTCGTGTTATCCTTTCAGCAAATTACGAATCGACAGCAAACCACAAGAGACGTTGCAATAACGTTGTTAACATTATAATACGACAGAACGGCATAAAAAGCGCAGGTTATGGACTTATGGAGTTCACACCCGAATATTTTGGTCAAGTCATTGTATCGAGAGGTCCGACATAAATCGTGGCCGGTTAGCTCTAACAAAGTCACTCGGCAGTAAAGTGGCCGAGTGTAAATCAAAACGACGAATCGAAAAAATGAAAAATAAACATATCGAGACAAGACCGACATTTCTCGCGGAGCAGGCAGCTCTAGTGACGCGCCATTTCGCGCCCACCCACTATCGATATAATATCGTGTTACAATATTTATTAGTATTTTAAATTTCAATAATAGGCTAACTTACGGATGTCAATACGGGCTTCAACAAATTCCTATGCTATTTATAATAGGTATCAACAGTTGTTATGATATTTAAACGGCGAATCATATTACCATTTATAAAATATATAGAGTCAAAATATGATAAAGCCGCCCAAATTTTAGAAAATAAAAGTGAGGGGATTATATCGATATTGTTATCGATGAATTTCGTCTGGAGGGTCACGGAGCGGATTTGGAAAGGAACGGATTGTGCATTGCAATAAAAAAAGACAAGCGTATTACGGGATGTCCGGAGATAAGAGGCCAGTTTATGTTTTCATATTAAGTTTGTCATAAAAATGAGCGCAGTAACACGCTTTACGACTATTGGTGTTTTTTTTAACTTAAACAGTTTGTAAGGTTTGAAATTTCCAATTTGTGTTTAGATTTACACCCTAAACTTTAGTCTGATTTGTTGCATATTTTTTGAAATTCTGAGAAATACTTACTTACCTACTATTTATTACCTTTTGCGCTTTTGTAAAATGGACAATAACACAACTTAGACGAGACTATGCTAAACATATACACAATTTTAAATGTATTACATGTAAAACAAGTAGCCAAAATAATTGGCGATAACATCAAAAACCCGACAGAAAATAAATTTATCACGAGGAAGATACAAAATGAATAGGCACAACAAAAAAATAATAGATAAAGCATTGTAAAGCAATTTAAAAACACGCTCCAACACACACCCCCTACAAAATTTGTCTCTGATATCCCATTTTGATTGGACGGGTTGATTTATCTCTTGTTTAGACTCGTATACAAAGATAACATGATCTTGATACTTTTATTAATAAAACAAATACTTCGGAACGCACTAATAAAATGTAAAATTATGTTAATGGAAATTCCACGACCGACCTCACTGTAGGTTCAAAGATGTCAGCCATTATTGAGTAGACGTTCTTGTACGGTGGCTTGTCACTCATTTGTATTCTAATTTAACTTTTAAATATAATTTAGACACTTAACTAATGTGTTTGTGAAAAAAAAAACGTTGTAAAATTGGAGTGAAAACCGTTAGAAAAGTATTCAAATATTGATAAAAATAATACGTTTAGGGTAACTAAAAGCATCTATAGATCATTGATCAATGACTATACCTACTCGAAAAATCTAGGATGGTAGCTTTGACAGATGCAATTCCTATAGATTGCAGATACTTTTTTTTTCTTTTGTTTTTCTTGTGAATGGCATCTGTCGCATCTAGGTACCGACACAGAGTATAGGATGAACATTGTTTCAAAGATTAAGTCGTAGAAACAAATATCCTAAAATATTAAATGTTTGTGACAGCTTTACGTTACGAAATCCAATGAATTAATAATAAAAATAAAAATATCGAAAGTAGCAATATCAAGTCACATTGGTCGCATTACATCCCGGAGAGTATTACAAATAGAGTCTCCCAAGAGGGCGCACTCTCCGAAACACTGATACAGTGATTTGGACTAACTGCACTTGTTGCGAACCCTCCCTTGTCCTCGAATCACAATAACATATGACACGAGACTAATATCCGGATTAGAGGCATTCCATACACTTGTTTCTGCGCAAACAGTTGACTTTTTTAATAAGGTTTGGGGTTACGTGGTTTAAGAATTAATCCTGCGTGGTAAATGGTCAGTATTGTTTTTCTTTTCTGTTATTTATAGTTACACTGATTATAGATAACGCGTTTTGCTGCTAGTAAACTGCTGTTTCTTTGCTTCTTTGTAGAAATTCAAATTGCGAAACAGCAAATCATAACTTTGTCACAAACATGGTGTTTTGCTGTTTCGAAATTCGAATTTCTTTTAAATTGTAAAAAAAAGCAATTTATGGGCACAAAACACATTGGTCTCGATTGCCAAATTTTATTGGAATTAGGTATATCATAATAATATTGAACGACATCCATCCCAAAATACTCGTAATATTGAACAAGTCAAATAAAAATATTTGTCTGTCATAGTTACTTATAGGATGACTTCATTATTTTCAATTTTGATCTATGTTCCAGCACATGTTTCAATAATCAGTTAGGTAAAAATAAACCTTACAATGGAAACCAAAGTCTGAATAACGTAGGTTATAAAAAATCAGGTCAAGTTAAACTATATTATAAAACTATTTCCGCTACACTTTGATCAAATATTTTTTATCATAACCTGTTCCCAACTCTATGAAATTAAGATATTTTATAGCCTAGCTCTATCTTGTTATAAATATCGCCATTATTGAATAAAAATAAGCTCATAACGAACACTTTTGTGCTGACCATAAAGCGTTCAAATGTTATGGGCTTATAAAATGTGCAGAACACATAATTTAATTTTAAACAGATGTTGTAAAACCACGGTGTGATGTCAATAACATTGGTGAGGTGGTAACTAGCTTCCCGCCCGCGACTCGGCTTTAAGCGAATTATTATTTAAAGTAATTAATCAGAAAGTGTAAAATTGTATAAAGTATTGTCTCTACAAAAACAAACTGTGTCAAATCAAGTCTACTAACTTTTAAAGTGTATCTCTTTTGGGCACTTTCAAAAAGAAAGCGTCAATAATTCTAGTCTAGACCATTGTTATTTTTAAAATTTTGAATGTCTGCTTGTTCAGAAACTTAGTAAGGATATAAAACTAAGTTGTAAGCTCTATCGCTGGGAACCGTGTTTCTGTCCCCCGAGTGACTATACAATGCCAATTTTCCGCTCACCGCCACCAAGCACGCAATTATTTAGATAAACTCTCGGCGTGACTATAAAAACATCTTCCCATCCCTCCCCTTCCCTCTTGCCCCCTCGCTTCACGCCGTTTGTTGTCTTTGGGGCTTTGTGAATTTATAGCCCCGTATTACCCCGCCGGTTAGGAAAAAAATGTACTTTTAATTTATCTCGTTAAAGGGTTGAGGGACGGCCGGGTTCGCGGAGTAATTATTCCGGAATTGGCCACTCCGTCTGATGAATCCATCTCAACCCCTTGTTCGGGGGTGATTGTGGAGTGAATTAATTTGTTTTTGACTCGGCTACTGGTGGAGTGAAAGATTTTATTACTCTGATGAGCTATTCCACGTAATTCATTACGCGATTTCAACACGAAAGTTTCTTACAAACATTTTGTTTTCTTTGAGAAGAAACGCGAAATGTTTTAATATAATCGTGTCTAGCTCTTTTAAAAGATTAAATTCTAAGTAGGTAATGTATAATAAGGAATATTCTTATAAGTCATATACGTCATACTAGTTCAGATGATAGATTTTTTATAGTAGAAATTTTCCTTCATCTTGCGGTGCCTCTCCATTACTGAACAGGCACCAAAAGAAGAAGAAAGAGAATCAAATTGGAGATTGTAAATGTTGACTTATATCTAGTGACCTATATTTCAGAATACGCGTGTCCTCATTATAAGCAACAACGACCACGTAGCCCAAAAACATGGGAAACAAAAATTAAAGAAAATACGACTCGGTGAAAAACCTGAAAAATTAAATAAATTACACACAAAGTATTAAATTTATACTCACCTACGAGTCTTGGTTATGATCATCTCGGTCGGTACCCAAACCTCCTTGGTCTGAAGCTGGCAATAAACTATTCTAAATCGATTTGAACTGTTTGAACCATCGACACAAAGAGAAGAAGAACCGAGAGAACTCGCTTCAGGCTGGAGGAAGCAATACTAAAAAAATCACTGATACGTCCAACTTGCTACCAGTTGAGAAGAGTTTGTTCCTGGTAGCTTTTGCTACCACGGACGTTTCAGTGGTTACGAGCTCAACTCACCTGCCAGTCTTGGTGATGATCATCTCGGTGCCCAGGTCGTGGAACTTGTCCCACAGCTCCTTGGTCTCGAGCTGGCAGTCCACCGAGAGCAACTCCTCGCAGTTGCAGGAGGTGGCTGGAGGTAAGGGTCGCGCTGGTGATGGAGTGTCCCGTTCGCCTAGTTCTGGAAATATGAGAGCATGTTTAGAAAAAGTTTAACGCACACGTCATAATCACGACTGTATCTCTTGCGAGGTAGGCAGAGCATCAACGGCTAAGAAATTAGTTTTTGTCCATCACAGTGCCCAAATACTCAGCAAAACCTCGGGTTTCTCTACTTTCTAGTTTCACTACCCACAATCCAGCCACTTTTTAAATTTTGTCTTTTGATAGAGATGTTTTGGGTATACATATTTGTAGACACAGGTACTTTTTTGAAATTAAACTAAGGCTCGTATTTATAAAGCGATCTCAAGATCGAGATCAATATTAAGTATGGATTTGACAGGTCGTTTTGTACTGAAATGACATTTCTGATACGAACTCAAACTCGCTGTCAAATTTGAGAGCTGTTTATAAATACGGGCCTAAATAACTTCTGAATTTGATGACTTCTCTGTACACACCTTTCATAATTTCTAATTTACTTAAAACAGCTGTAATAATGGGTTTTGTTTTATACTTTGCAACATTTGCATAATTTATGCTCGCCGCTCTCATTCACCTGTATGGTGATGAAATGAAATGTGCGTTTGCTACTTTCATAAAGTATGTTGTGTGTAGGTTAATCTGTAAATCTGTTACATGAATACTGAATAGACCATAGACCACGCACCAGCACCACTTACTTTATTACTGTAGGTAGGCACCTAATTTTTACTTTTGTTCATTGTCGACGGTTTTTTATTGTAATAAAAAATTTCAAACCACAATGTGAAATTTTAAATTTAACTTCCTAAAGTAAAATTTAAAAAAGGACGAGATATTACCTTAGAATTAGAACCCTATTTTTAGTATCTAGATAATCCTGATTATCTAGACACTGAAAATAGGGTTCCTTGAAAAACTGCAAAAAAGGCGTAGCACTATTTAGAAACTACCTAATAATACTCCAAACGAATCATTATAACATAACTAACTAAAATTTATTTGACTGTCTAGACTCTAGACTATATGCTCTGCAGAGAATAAAAGTGTACCTAATCATTAGAGTGCGCAGACGCAGCGCAAGAAAACAATGCTGCAATTGAACCGGATTAGTTTCTGTCTCGAGATATTGCGTTTGTCGACTGCGATTATGCCATGTGCTCTTTGTTATGACGTTGTATCTCAAATTTTTTTAAGATGAAATATTTGTGTTTCTTTCTGTAATAATTTAATTAAAATAAAATCGGTGCTCGGCAGTTCTCTTCGTTTGATTTGAACTTTGATGTTTCTACTCGACTGAATAAAAAAAAACTTATAAAAGAAGGGCATTTTTTTACCTTGAGAAATATATCTTATCCTATTGTTTTGAGAATATTGTGAAAAATTATAGATTTTGATATTTTGAAAATAACCCAATACTTAACGAAACGAAGTTTATACAAAAGTTATTTCGGTCAAAACGTGAGATACGCTGTTTTACCACAGCACCCGCCGTATCGTCTTTTCTACACGCACTCGATCATTTCTGTGAGAAACTGTATTGTTTATGAGAAACCTTATTAACTATGCTAATAACGACTACGGTAATCATAAGTTCAATTTACTTTTTCCCTACTTTTCGCACAGTGAATGGTTGCCGTGGATATTGTTTAAACATTACATGCACTTATCAAGTTTTCATTTCATAAATTAGAGACGCAAAACATACAAATTGTAATTGTAGATAGTGTACGTGTTTTGTTGAGGTACATTAATATTAACAATTTGATTTCTGGACCCATTGAATTAAATTAAATACTGTTGGCTGTACTGTAGGTCGTTGGACTGCGTTTATCAACTTTATACTGTTGGCTGTACTGTAGGTCGTTGGACTGCGTTTATCAACTTTAGGTTTAGTGAGTTTTCCCTAAGATTAAGTTATTTTCCTGATGTGAAAAGACTAGATTATTTATTCCTGACGTAGCTTCCTAAAAGTCATCGTCTACTCGACACCCTTATAGAACAACTTCTCAATATGTAGTACTAACCTGAGGAAGGTGCGGGTGAAGTGCAGCATGATCTGATGCGTCTCTCTCTCCATCAGAACACTGCTCGACATCTCCCTCCACGTCTTCAAGCATACATCATTGGTCACACAGCATTACCTAATTGTAAGTAGATGATTGTTGCAGCGCTTGTAGGTTTATTAAGGGGCTCTTGCATCGTCTTTGATGGCTATGAAGCCCTATAGCAGCGCAGTATTTCTTGCCACATCGAATATGAAGTAATATTCTGATACGAACCTGAGGAAGGTGCGGGTGAAGGTGCAGCATGATCTGATGCGTCTCTCTCTCCATCCGAACATTGCTCGACATCTACCTCCACGTCCTCATCCGGTAGAGGGGATCTACAACTCGACGCCGCCGAGCTGAGTGATGCTGGTGAACTTTGTCTCGACACCGAACCTGGTAAGTGATACATGGTGTTAGAAGAAACACCTAAAAAATTATCTTGCGTAAATTATGCACACAGTGGATTCTAAGTAGTAAATAATAGCTTTACAAAAGGAATTTTAAGTAGTGTTCATATTTTCTATTTTATATAATATATATCATATTTTATATAAATGCAAAAAAAAAAAATAACTTCAAATCAAAAACACAAAACATTGTATTTAAAACTTAAGATACACGATACGGCACGCAAAAAAAGAAAAACAAGAAAAAGTGGCTCCCGATGGATAAATCAATTTATATTACAGCAGTTGAGGCAATAAAACATGAGTTGTACTGTGGCCTGTGTCGCTGGTCGCCACCCGGTGGTCACTACAGTCGGAGGCACCGGACTTGTATACAATTTTAGTGCCCGAATGACCGATTTATAAAGCATTGATAGAATAATATAGTTAATATCAATATGTAACTGTAATCAAGTAATTGAATTTTACGCACAACTGTAAATTACGTACAGTCGATGCGCGTAGTTTTCTCTACATATATGTAATGTAGTAAAAAGAAATATAACTACTTATCTGTGAAAATAAACGTACCTACGTAAAAGGGTTAATAAATCGTGACTAACTTTGATTTTATTACTTTTCTTTTGAGACTTTAATGAAAAATAAAAAGAATGAAATCACAGATCGCGAATTAAAGTGACAACAATTCCCTGGAAATATAAAAATTAGAATTACATTTTTTAGCCTTTAAGTGTAGGTAATCTTCTCTATAACTAAACATGTATAGAAAGCTTGTCGTAATAGTTGTCCTATTAGAATTCTGACTGCCATGGAATGAGACGCGACGCGTTTACTATGAACATAATAAATGGTTTATGCTCGCTATTTAGAACTTGATGGATCTGTGCATCGACAGTTACGGTTGTTCAAACTCTGGAAGTAGGTAGTCAGTCGATGCGATGTAGAGATATTTTAATGAAAATTTATATGCCTACGCTTACATCTATCATAAATATTTAGAATAGTGTCTTGTGATATGTTGGCCTACAAAAGCTGCGTGTTTGTATATATGTGTGTGGTCTAGTATGGTCACCTGATACCTGTAATAACTTGTTATTTTTGTATTTTTGTTTTTTTTCGGCTTTATTTATGATGATTTTTCATGAAAACTGTGTATATAGTAAAAAAATACTTAATATTATTGATTGATGTGTTATAAATCAATTATATTTTTATGTTAATAGAATGAACCATTGATCAATGAAAATATTTACCAGTTGTTTTATTTGCCTTAAATATAACTTCAAATAAATGCCTTCAAATAATTGACTTAAATATTAATTACATACCTTACCGACATTTTGCAAACTTTCAATCCGTTTCTTTGCTTTATAAAACAATATTTCGTTTAAGTTGGTATGCACAGGAAATTATAGAAATTGTGCATCGTATGATTTAATCACCTTCATCAGATAGGTAAAATAGGGAATATGGATTATAAATCATTGTATTTACTTTATCCCTCAATTAGATTCTTTGACGCTTCAACTACTTCAAGCTAAGTTGCGGTTGGTTCATATTAAATGTAGAATGGTGTTTGTTTGATATAATGTAAGTTGCGTGTCCCACAAGCCCGCCCCGGTGTCGAGTGTGCTCGGTTCCACGCAATTAATCCGAAATAACGAACTGACCCGCAACACGACTCCTGCCCTGCCTGCCTGCGCCGGCGCACACCACTCCCAATTAGTTCGAAATTCAAACTTGAAAACCCTTTCTCAAATAGGCTTTTATTGTTCTGAGAAAAGTTTATTCTTGCGAGCGTAGGTTGCGGTTTACAATGCACCTAAGTGTTGTTAATTTGATTGCAATAAAGTGATACCTGTACACGTTTTATACGTTGGTAATTATACTATATTTTTTTAAAGAAGTTCAAAATAAAAATTATCAATGAGCAATCAATGAGGCGTTTTGGAAAACGTCAATAATTTGCTCTAGGTACTATCTAGATGGCGTTGAAGATAAAATGAATAAGTAACTGTTATCAAAATCTTGATGATTTGGTCAAGGATTTCTTGAATTAGTAAACAAATAAAACTGCATCATTATTTCAAAAATTTAAATACAAAACTGACAACCTGGTTTTGAAAATAACTATTATAGGTATAATGGGAACGTTTAAAAGTACGGTAATCGAGATAAGATTTATGTACAATTTTTAAGCTGGAGCAAAACATGACGGCAGATTCTGAAATAAGTATACTTTAATTCTTAGCGATAAAAAGCAAGTTAGCGTTTAGTTTCGATTTGTTTGAAAGTAACCACATTATTTATGTGTATTTTTTCTTTTTCATAACAACAAAATAAAGATTTACTCATATTTTATTGTTTTCGTTAACGAATCATCAATTTTTGTAGTTTTACAGCTTTCAAAAACTTTTAATAGGGTGAAAATTTCGTCGTTTACGAAGGGTATGTGCTCTTTTATATTTTTTAAAAGAAAATATGACATTAAATAATTAGGCCTATAGTGTACCGGTGCGAGGCGGCGAGCGCGCGACGGGGCTGCGCGGTTCGACGGCACTGCGAGCCATGATGGCGGCGATGGAGAAGTCCGTCGCGCGCGTCTTGCCTTCTTCCGCCACCATCCTGTCTCCCGCGCCTCCAGCTCTCCAGCACTCCGCGCTTTCCACATCCATGTAACACTTCAGTTCGATCTTCTCAGATTCCTGCTACCCATCTCACCGGGTGCGGCCAACACATTGTTCCACACTGTCCATTGTCATTAATAGCTCTTGTTTGAGTTAAAAGAAACTCGAATTAACACCTCTAGGGACGATCACGTTGTTGACATTATTATCAAAAAATTAAAAATGTAAACAATAAAAAAAAAACACAAAACCGAATTAAAAATATTTTCAGTACGTAATTGACCGTAAATCCTAAAAAAACTGAAAAT
Organism: Scrobipalpa atriplicella; assembly: GCA_029255725.1. Taxonomy (NCBI): domain Eukaryota; kingdom Metazoa; phylum Arthropoda; class Insecta; order Lepidoptera; family Gelechiidae; genus Scrobipalpa; species Scrobipalpa atriplicella. The sequence continues at coordinate 13,257 of JARACY010000048.1, forward strand.
CACGTGTCAATAGCTAAATAATAATGCGATAATGCACGCAGACGAATGCATGAGCGGCGGTCGGGCGCGGACTGAGCGCGCGAGTGCGGGGCGCGGCGGGCGGGGCGGCCGGGGGCGGGGCCGCCTCCCCACGCGACCACTCGCCGCGCGCCCCGCTGTCACCTCTCTCCTTCCCCTACCGACTACATCTCCCCCGCCACCACCTCTACTCACGACACGATGCTTTTCATATCATAACATAACAATAAAAATAACAATTTTAATTTACATTCCATATTATGGAGTTAGCATTTCAGCTTATAAAAAACAAATTTTAATCCACAAACTGGTACAGAGTTTGCATACGTCTTGTATTTTTTTTTAATCTTTAAAATTAATTTAGCCCGATCTGCACGATCACCATAAATATATCATAAATGTACTTATTTACTAAAATATTTTTTTTTTATTAAATCTAGCCAATTATCTGTAAATTTTATTGCGCGCGCGCAAGTACCTACTGATCGTACCGCCCATAAAACAGATCGCTTGATTAGAACGAGACAGCGCTATACAAACATTCACGCTATATTATTAGCGCCGAAACGAGACGACATCAGATGGCACTTTTCAGTACAACTTTGTTTTGTTTATCAACAGGCAATATTAAACGAGACAATTTACTGAAAGTAGGTATCATTATTAAAATACATTAATAAAAATAAAAATAATTATAATACCTAAGAGCACCAAGTAAAACTTTTCTACAAAATAAATAACCCTAAACATTAATTACTTACCTAGGTACCTATATGAAGTAATTCAAGACAAGGAGGTGCTTAAGTATTTCAAAATTCTTAAAAGCTTAACATTTAAAAAAAAGTCTACTAACTAACCGCAATTGTGAATATAGATAAACTTGTGTTGTGCACATATTACCGTGACCACAATATGTTCAATAATTACCTAGGTACTTACCAATTGAATATCGTCGCATCATTTTTATTTGGGCTTTTGCAGCTATCATTTTGCAATTAATCAATTATTTAAAAATGTCCCTTTCCTTTTAGACATGAAAATTACTTAAGTAGGTTAGGTACCTATCATTTATTTACGGTTTAATAATGTGACCACGACAAATTTATTAAATTGGTTTTGTATTTTCGTACATTTAAATAGTTTTCTTTTATTTTGAATTCATAAATTCACTTATACTCATATAATGTATAGTAAACCCACGCAGATGACTGTACAGAATTTTCTTAATTTGTAAAATTAAGAAAATTCATTCATTACTTGATAGATAGAAGATAACAAGTGAATAGATTTTTAATAAACAAGTAGGTTTTAGATTTGAATTATGGATGAAAAGGAAGGGAGGGAAGTTTTAGAAAAAAAGGCTCTAAGATTCGGAGGCTACTTTGAACTAGGTACTTTCTTATTTCTTTACCTAGACATCTACTTATATTTCGAATATGTTAGAAAAAAACTTGTGTTATGTTACAAGCGTAGCGTTAGTACTCGTAGAGTTACAAAACAACACAGACAGTACGCTCAATAATTCATCCGTATGAGGGAAATGAGATGCGCGAACGGAGAGGGCGTATTTAGGCGTCACAATTGTTCATGTATTAGGTATAAACTGTGAAATATGGCCCCTCTCGGCGGCTCGCATTACGACCAACTGCGAAACACTTTCCGTATACGTAACGTACTTGACAGGCACGGATCTGGGATAAGTCGTTTTTAAATTTTGAATAAAGGTTTGACTTTTACCGTGTTGTGCCAGGTGAGGATAGCATTAGGTACTCCTTCTCTTTAGACGGGTGGAAAATGCCACTCAAAGGATACATTCAGGAAAAAGGTACTTAGCAGCGATTCCTGTGACATTAAAACTTAAACTTAAAATAATATTGGAGAATAGGCCCATAGCCAACATTAAGTACTAAGAGTAGACTACCTATATGTTGTCAGATTTAGTTAAGTCATGCCCTCCGCAAATCGATAGCAAATGTCTCATATTGTATGACCGCTTTTCGCATTTTGTGCCTGAAAACGTATCTGGTAAGTGAAACAAACGGTCCGCCTGAACATAAAAACCCCGTCGCATAGACCGCTCTCGTCGAACGCGTGCATTATTCGCGAAAAATATGAAAAATACTGCGCTCTTAAGGGGCCATAACTCCGGGTGAAGCATTAAGAGGCATTATGAGCCACTCAGATGTTTTTCAATTTGCTAGAATGGCGTCTGCAGTTGGGTTTTTATGTAGAGACACTGAGTTTGGCAGACTCTTTGTTTTGTATTCATATATTTTTTGTAACTAAGTACTAAAATATAAAGCGCAAAATGACTTTTATCAATATAAAAGGTAACCGCAATACAATTTCAATTATCTGTGTCCTATATTCACCTACTTACCTATAGCTGTTATTATTAGTTCACTAATTGACAATTGAACACTGGGAATAGGTATTTGCCATAAGTTTTTTACCAACTTCTACTTGCATACCGCAGGCAAATTGGTGATTGATTAGTGATTAATTACAATGGATGGATAATGTTTTTATTCCCTGTCTCACAGGGAACTCTGACACCCATTTCCTGAATTTATCTATTGATAGACTTTTATATACTCACGAGAGATAATAGGGTGATTTTATGTTAATACAACATTAGTCATTTATGTATTTCTAAAAAAAAGCGAGAGAAAGTCAGCGCTAACGTTAAAGATAAGTCTCAAAAAGCTCATTCTAGATACGGTATCATTGAATCCGAAAATCCCATAAAACCAGTCACAACATTGAATAGCTAACACGCCGGAACTCATAACTCATTCCAAATATCAACACTATTGACTCGCTCATAAAAGTATTAGGAAATAGTGTATGAATAGTTGGTACAAGGGACCTCGTATTGTGCAAGTAAGGTCCGCAAAAGCGCAAACAGGCGCCCGCTACTTCCATTCAAAAATCTCACGTCAAAACGTCAATGAGCCTTTCAAATTCCAACCAAATATTTTGTTGGGTTTTGTTGGCGACAGAACAGAACACACATGGTGACAAGGCCACACAAGACGCCAACCATATTTCGACATTTGCGACCGAAGTTATGGCCAAGTGAGAGTTACGACTTTTCGTCAAAAAAGTTAATGAAATCAAATCAGCGACACGCGGTTACGTCACGCGTCAACCGTGAAATGAAGGTGTTCAAGAGAGAAACTCTGAACTGAACTGAAGAAAACAATTTTAGGCCCGTATTTATAACCAGCTCTCAAGAGTGACAGCGAGTTTGAGTCCGTATCAGAAATGTCATTACAGTACAAAATGATCTGTCAAATACATACTTAATATTGCACTCAATCTTGAAATCGCTTTATAAATATGTGACACTACAATTGAAATGGATATGTATGGGTACCAGGTACCTATTTACCTGACAGTTTGCGTTTTTAGAATTTGAGATAAAATAGCACGCAATAATGCAAGTGCCTATTACTCAAAATACATAGAGTACCTATCTATTCAAATGTTACAGACCTATTCTTGAAATGAAAGCGAGAGTCATAATTCGCAAGTAATGCATCACCAGCAAAAGTTATATCACTGCTCACTCAAAGAAACTGTAGCCATAAAGTGTCATAAAAAATATTGCGAACATCTCGCGTTTTGAATATTTGAATAAAGAATAAGTGGGCATAAAAAGGTTGCGAGGTGAGATGAGACTGGCTGGTTTGTAGGCTGGTAGGAGCAGGAGCGGGACAACAAATCGCGCGTATTATAAATGACAAATGTAAGCCGTGCGCGCGCGGTGTCGAATGTCGCCCACCCGCGCGCTGGATTAGTTTCAGCTTACTTTCCGCTCAGCTCCCTATCCCTACCAAACCCTGCACCGAAATAACTGCCCTCTGCCCTTGACGCCTGCCCTGCCATCTATACCTTTCTGAGCTAAGCTCTGTAATTGTTTCGAGGAGTGGTTGATTGACTCTACATTTTATAGTTTTATTTAACAAAGAAAGATTTATTTTCTTATTATTTACCTACATGGATTTTTAATTTAGATACGCAGCTTGCATAAGACAAATAAAACTGAAAATCTTAAGCCTTGGATAAAATTGCATGTTGATTTAGGCATAGTGCAATAAGTACGGCATGCCTTACTTTACCTACCAGGAATACTTTATAATTTTCGACGATCAAAAATTAAACGTTAATGTATAATAATAAGTTCTAAAGTGTCGCGGACTAGGCTTACACTTGAATAATACGCAACTGAGAGTAGGATTTAAGCTTTTATCGAGGTACGGTCATAAATCGGTGCGCAGACGCACGTAATCCCCGCCCCCGCCTCGCACCCCGCCGCTAGCTATAAACAGAAGTCAACGTGTTGGACTTATAAATCGTGCTCTTAACTATTGTATCTCACGCCACAATAATGAAGTTAGCTCGTTCAGGAAGAAATACGGGCACCACGTGGGTGGCCGACGCGGGCGGAATAAATCCTCACAGATTATTTAACTGATTTTTTGTGTGTAAGCCGGTAGTCGCGTCGTCTCGTGCACTCCTGCGCAGCCGGTGAAAGGTCGCCTGAAAAAACAAATGGCGGTCGCGCGGTTCCGAAACGCAACGCCGATGACGAGGTGTCGGGTTGCGGCTCTCTCGCCGATTTATGGCCATTCCTTACGACCCCTTATGGCCAGAAATGGTCCGGCAATATCAATAAGAGCCAATAAATCTAGGATATGTGCATAAATCAGTGTTACACTATCCGGGCTAAAGCTAAAGCGTTACGATTTTCAACGGTTCGTTGTAAGAAATAAGCATCTGTAACGGCAGTTGAACAGATGTATAGTTAGACTTAGACACTAATGGTCTAAGGAACGGTTCCAATACGGTTCACCGTCACAAGAATAAGAAAATAAGTACCTATATATACAGATACAAAACTTCATGAAACCGCGCTGTAATAGCACACTATAAGTACCTACTATAGAAAATGCACACGTAAAATGCAGCTGTCGTACGTAGCGCATTGCGTACCTATGTAATACGCGGGACTGCACTCGTAGGTAGTAGTGTACCTATGACAGCCTGGTTGTACCTAAGTTGTAAGAAGCTTTATCTCTGTACAATACATTTTATTACCAATACACGAGGCTAAGATCTCGTGACGAATGCTCTCGTTGAACTAAGCCGGGCGTGTGAAGAGCCGTGCGTAATCGGCCCTATAAACAAACACTCGCGCACAACACTAAAACTGATATATTTCACCGAACTTTTATATCTGTTCGTTCCAACTTAAAATATATTACTTTTTCTTTAGCACCTTTTGTATCTTTTAGTGCGTTGTCCCCGCTTTTATGGGTGCAAGCGGTTCGTAAATCATTGTAGTGGAAGTGGTGGTGTTACACTCGTAAACAGAGCATCCCGGGGCGACCTTCTCATAGGACATCGGTAACTAAGGCTCGTATTTATAAAGCGATCTCAAGTCTGAGAGCGATATTAAGTATGGATTTGACAGGTCGTTTTGAACTGAAATGACATTTCTGATACGAACTCAAACTCGCTGTCATCTTGAGAGCTGATTATAAATACGGGCCTAAGGAACTTAGTTAATATTATATTGTAGAGATTGAAGTAACAATGATTTGACCAAACTCTACATAAAAAAGAGTAAAATCAATACCGTAGTAAATTATCTTAACTTCGTAGACAAACTGTAGCAATGTCGTAGCTAATCCCTATTCCCTACTAATGAAATGAGCTCTAAAACAAAAATATATTATTTCAAAATCTTTGATCGATTTCCAAAACAAAGTGAAGTGTTAAAATCTGAGGATTCCTAGTATTCTACCATACATTATGTTTCTATCAACATTGACTTTTTCGTTTCATAATCTAAAATCCAACATATTTCTAGGATCATAGATTTTACGTAATAAATATGATCATGTTAGTTTTTCTTTATAGTTAAAATTCATATTGATTATTATTATTTGATACCCTTTTTATGATTATGGATTCCTATGGTACCTACTTGTAAGTTTAACATACTTATATGTTTATTATGTAAGATAAATAAAAGGTTATTTAGCCAGTCTTTCAGTGATCTTTTATCCATGCAATTCAGAATGTAAGCAGCTGGGTAAATATAAAGACCGTTCAGCGAAATATTCAGAGCAATTTAGACTCAAATACAAAATAAAAAAGTATTATGGTTATGTGGATTAATAAAATGGTTACATATTAACGAAGGAAACAATTTTCACATTGACACCGTATGTGGGCATTACATTTCCGATGACCGTTAATCCGTAGACGTGGCATCGCTGTAAATTAAACTTTATATCATTTTTAATGGCCGCCCAAATGGTGTTTTGATTGCGACGGCTGGAGGCGTCGACAACTCGACACGATGATAAGGCGACAGTTTACGTCGCGACACAAAAAACGCGCGTTTTACGGCCAAAAAGGGACGCTCACGCAGCAGCGTGGCAGCAGAGCCGCCGCAGCCTCCATCCGTCTCTATGCACTCTTTTATGTGGATTCCTGACACCGCAACACACTTCGTTTTTACGACCTATAAGAATCCACTTGACGTTATGGACCTCATTAATAATTTTTAACTTAGCCAACTTTCGTATTTTATCACGCAGATAGGCACAACACTTTGGGCAACAAGTATTGACTGCACGGCTTGCGCCAGATTGTTCGGGATGAGGTTTTTTGTTTTATCCCAATAATACCTTAATTTAACGCTCATTGATATTTGAACAGCTAAATAAACCGTGAAACGAGGCCGCAAAACGAGTAAAGACCATCGAGCGATAACAAAAAGAGAGCCATTAATCTGTCATTGTGCGACGCCGGTGAAATAGCCCGTTTTGTTTGCGGACTTGTCCCGTCCCGTTTTATACCGACATCGCTCGTTTACACTACGCCATTGTCCAGGAACGACTGGGTGTGATCGTATACAAAGGATATTACAAATGGGGCGAAAATAACTGTCTATACGTCATAACTGTGTACACAGATCGTAAATTCATCAGTGAATGAGTGGATTAAGTTTTTATTTATTCGGCGAACGTTACATATCAGAATGTCATTTGTTTCTGGTTGGGACACAGCAAACAAAAACTGGAAATGAAAGCTGCAGAAAAAAAGTTTACGTGAACAGTGAGTTAACACTTCTTGCAGTAGCGGCAACGACAATGCCACAATTAATCAAAGACGCTTTACCGCGCATTTCTCTAAAATACCAGCGTCTGGGGAGCGATGCGTCACCGGCTCAACAACGCAAGGAATTTGTATATTCTAACGTTCTTTGTATGTCACTGTCGATCCCACAACACAAGCGAGCGTCCCCCGGGCCCGCTTCTCATGCTCCTCGATTGACAGCCCGTGACGTGTGACGGCCATTGTTGCACTGACATGTTGACACTGTCAAACTTGACTTCTGTCCGGATTCCGCATGTAGATCGTAGACACGGAATTCGGAAACATTACCCGCCCGACCGACCCGACACAATGTAGCGACAAATTAAATAATGGAATAATAAACTGAACTTTATGCTGGTCGGCGAACAGCTGCCAGTTAAAATATTGTTTGACGATAGCAGATGTCAACGCGGAAATAGAAATTATTTCCCAATGTAGACCAAACTAAAAATTATCAGTTGATTGGTATTCTTGTTTGTTACAAATAGGTACAAACCCTAATCAAACGACTCTGTTGTAAACTATTTGATTTACAATCTAAGAACGAGTCGATGACATTCCCAGGCGGAGTCCATAAACTAAACAACAGCATAAAACTACAAAAGCCGAGCAGAAAAACAGATATTTTAAAGTACCTAGAGTGAGCAAAATGAAGAGTGGACGGAGCTACCCGGGGCGCGGGCGTGCGGCCTCCCGCAGTCCCGCAATGTCCTCAGATGCCTTCCACGAGTGACAAAGTGACAATTTGCCTATTCAACTCTAATGTTGTTTAGGCTGTCTCAATGACCAAACAATCCGCCTTATTTATGACCGTGTTGTGTGCCCACAATGGAAGCGATGCCTTAAATTCGTTTTAAGCTGTTTCATTTCCGGACGCAAAAAATGTTTGTATGGTGTTTTGGTTTTGACGTAGCGTAGCTAATGTTTTTAGTTATAGTGTTCCTTTTTAGGAATAAGTTTGCATGTTAGTTGGTTTAAGAAGATCAATAGGTATTTGCTTATAAGCTAAGTAATTAAATTAAGATAATAATTATATAAAATAACTTTATACTGCATGGCGTCACAGCTTTACTACTGTTTAAACAATCAATAAGTAATCATAATAAATATAATCACAGTCATCTAAATATTCCTAAAGCATCTTCTGATCTGAATCAGAACTGCAACTTCTTACAAAAACTTCCTTATCCCTTGTTGTTACGGCGGCCGGGCTATCATTCGCCGTAATCCGTTGTAAGTCACAATTATATTGTATGTCTAGTTGGGGAGATCTGAGATGGGGACACCGCCCCTCCTATTAGCCGAGTTTATCTCTTCGGAAGCTCCCCTCGTCGGCTAATCCGGCGGGGAAGTGGCTAAATAAGCTAAATATCTTGTGCAAATAAACATTCGGCTTGTTCCATTGTCAGAGGATGAGCGTGGCTGTTGCGAATCGGATTATGCGGTGCGGTCGCGCAAGGTAGCATACTCGGACCCGAGTAATTGGTTATTTGCTGAAGTTGGTCTTATCGTTTAACGCGGAACGAATGGCAAGAATTGGTTGTTATGATAACGTTTTGTGGGATTAGTCGTGATTTGTGTGTAAGTCTGTATGTGATAGTAAATATTAAGATCGTACCTACTTCTAAAGATTATTTAGATTGTTCTTACGTTTATGTAATAAGGAAATTGTAAAAAAACCTTTATTCTCAGGCTTGTATTTATAAAAGTCACTCAAATTTAATACTAGTTTTATGTACAATTTTAAGTCGCCTGTCTTACTCAGTTTAATTTTTAGTTCCTACTTATGTACGCTATCATGACTCAGACTTCAGCCGTGTCGCTCCTAATTTATAAACATTATAATTTAAATTTAGAACGCAGGCGAACATTTATTTTTATTTTTTCATGAGGCATTGACACTGGCTGATTTTCCAGTTACATTAGAATAAGTTAAAAGAAGATGAAAAAGACTGACTCACGATTATGAACTCGATTTAGCTGATACGTACCTGATTTGAGTGCGGTTGCGTTTATAAATTAACAAGCTCCTCGAGTTTTGAGTAAAAGTTTAATTATGACTTGCTTGATCGACTCTCGAGTGCGGTTCTGAGTCTCAACTATAATTGCGGCCCTAAGACACCTCCAAACCTGTTCTTTCAGGAAAATTTCACCTAAAACAGATATCAATATACTATTCTAAAAAAAAAAAGAACTTAAGCAATGAATATTCAAGTGAACAATTTTGTCTTATTTCCTGTAGTTTTTCAGTTGTCCTTACAGGAAAATTTCACCTAAAACAGATATCAATATACTATTCTGAAAAAAAAAGAACTTAAGCAACGAATATTCAAGTGAACAATTTTGTCTTATTTCCTGTAGTTTTTCAATATGTTAACTAAAGGTCTTTCTATTCCAACTGTGACACGAAAGGGTGTAGCTGTGTGCCAGGGAATTTGCATAGAGCGTGTCGTGGCAACTGGAAACCGAAGATGAATTCCCGTCGCGATGACGGTGCACATAGCGGAGAAGGCTGGAGACGAGGAATGGGAAGGGTTGCCAGAGCTGAGAACCAATATGAAAATAATCCTAATAAATACATATTATAAATGGAAAAGGATGTGTGGATATTTAATACTCAATCACGCTTTAACTACAGGGCGGATCGGAATGGAAGTGGCACACATATTTAGGTCCTGGATTAGGTATTTGCACCGCGGGAAACCCTTAATTTCCACGGGAAAACTCATTTAACGCGGGTGAAGCCGCGGACGGAAAGCTAGTCCTGTATAAAAGAATCGTGTAAGTATTCGTCGTTCGCAGAAATAGACAGAAGAAGAAAAAAATCCATCTGATCCTGTACCTCAACTTAGAAAACTGACTCACTGTCAAACTAATCGTACGCACGCCGCGTGAAAAGAAGATTTATGTTTTTTAATACTTATCGCTTCCAATCTTGCATGAAGTAGAAAAATATATAAAATATAATACATCAGTAGATTTTACATGCTTATCGATCATATAAATGACACTCAGTTCTTCGTAAAAAATCAATTTGTGTGTTACAAAAATAATTAGGTGTTTTAATCTGTTTTTATAATAGCTTGGATAGAACTATATTTAATGGCAACATTTAAATAAAATTATTTCGTCTTGGCCTAAAAAACTATTCAAATTATTTGTAAATACTTTTGGCTACTTTCCAACTAGTCAAATCAGCAACTTTTTATGAAATGTCAAAAACGCTTTTTTGTATGAAAATAGTAAATTATGACGTCACATTTTAGTAAATATTGACTAATCAAATCAATAACTTAAATACTTTTAATTCGATTGTTAAAATCTAAATGTGCATTTTTTTTTAAATAATGAATGAAATCCACAATATTTTTAGCCATCAGTTTTAAGTATAAACGTTTTGAATTTTTTAAGCTACCCAGTCAAGTACCCAATTCCAAGTTGAACTGCACGCAACAGCAGCAGATTGTAACAACAACGAAAAACTGTAAGATGATGATGATCTAAGGCCCGTATTTATAATGGGCTCTCAAGAGTGACAGCGAGTTTGAGTTCGTATCAGAAATGTCATTTCAGTACAAAATGACCTGTCAAATCCGCACTCAATATTGAGATCGCTTTATAAATATTAGCCGTTAAGTATTCCTAAGGAAAACAAAAGAAAATTGCATTTGGCACAGCGATGGCACGCCTGGCAACCCCAAATGGGAGGAATAGTGCATGCCTATTCATGAGCACCGGCTGGCACCCAGCCCGGCCGCATTTGAATAAATACAATTAACTTGTTTGTTTTATACGCTCCCCGAGTCACGCCCCGAGCCAGTCTTCCGCGACACATTCTTCGGTCTCACCCATCTCACCCATCGCACCCTCGGCCGACCCTCCTTCTCCAATTTCACCGAATATGAAACTAGTAGGTCAAAATAAGTACCGCAAGATGTGGATACGAATAGATTTAGTCAGTCCGAAAAATTGGGCAACTTTAGAAAGAGTTTTATCGTCAGTACTTATTAAACCCACGGAGTTGGTGTGTCGTATTATGCTCAACCTTCCGTCTCCAATTTCATCGACTATGAACTAATAATAACTGCCCCCGTGGTCTAGTGGTATGAGCCAAGGGCTCCCGATTCGGAGGTCCTGGGTTCGATTCCCAGGGGGGGGGGGACAAAGTTGGTATTTGTAAATTTATCATTTTGTGAGATTTTCCCCAGTTTGGTTAGGACATTGCAGGCTGAATCACCTGATTTTACGACAAGAAAAAGGATTCCGTGCTTCGGAGGGCACGTTTGTGCCGTCGGTCCCAGTCGCTGTCTTTGATAGTGGTAGTTACACAAACCACGTTAGAGGCCTATACTGAAGGTGGTTTAAAAACTCTGACACCAGGGTTCCTCGGGTCGATCGACTCGAAACCCATACGACAGAAGAAGAATTGACTATGCAACTAATATAAATACAATACCTTGGACATAAATACTTTACCAAATAAATTTTTGGAATCTGCTCAATGAGCCCTTTCAATTGATATGCCACTCGATAGATTTATAAAGATTTTTTTTATTTTCTTCATACAAAAAATTCATGACGTCATAGCAACCAAACGACCATGATCTGGACCATGTGACCAAGTTTTCTAAATACTCCCACAGGTGTTTGACAAAGCCCCGCAATGAAACTTCGGGTACATATAACCGCATGCGAGACAGGGGGGCATAGCTCCTTTACTAGAAAAACTTAGCAATGAGCAAAGTGTTGTTATCGTTTTCAGACCCTATCCAGCAGCTCCAGAATAATCAACTAATGAGGGCAACTCTTTGTAAGTGGATCGACCTAAAAAAGTGGTCAATTTGTAAAAAAAAATGCTAGCCCTGCAAGCGTCCATTCATTCTGACTTAGGCTCTCTCAAATTAGTTGGCATACTAACCTTTGATGGTTCCTTCGCCCAATATTCAAATTGCGGGTAATAGTGATATTCGGCAGCGTCGGCAGCTCAAAGGCTAACGCGTTCCCGCACTGTTATTATCTCAACACCATCGCACTCTCACCTAACCCATTCCTTTTTTACCAGACGACTCCATCCCGCTTCAACCCCCACCAAACGAGCAGGACCTCCAGTCATTTATACTAAACTCGGCTCGGAGGCGTTCCTTCGACGATTTATCATTTAGCGTTGCCTACAGACATTATTTGAAACGCATTAAAATCGCGGTTGTGGAAAATTTGTCGGCATCGAAATTAGTGCTCTTCTCAGAGTGCATAATTTATCGCTTTAACCGCATCCGGCGCAATATTTCTAATTAGAAATTCATTGACGTTGATGAGTCTCCCTCAGATATTAATTATGGTTGACTCCCATGACGATTAGCTTGGTTGTTAGCCTCTGTGCAAGTTGAGCAAATGCCTTCTTCATTAAAACATAGAGGAGCATCTCTGTGTTCTAGCATATTATGGTGATTGTATTACCCGTTATCTTGAACTGTTTTATTTATATTAATTCTTTTCGTTTTCATATTAATAGTAGACTCTAAAACTATCGTATTCTAATGACGTAATGTGTGTTATTTAAATAATTTGTTTTTTTCAAAAACCAGCATTAAAGATTTGAAAATTATATTCAAGTAATAATTTGAATCTGTACTCATTAATTTTGCAATCTATCTCGCTCATGTTAATTTTAATGACTGTGGGGAGACGTGTCCACTCCAAGATCTCGAGGAGTGTACCAACTACCAATACTCCAAGCAACGAAGGGATTTTATTTGTAGAGACACTGACAATAATTCTTTTCACATTCTTTCGCGTGTTACATACGAAAGCTTTATAAATTGCTGGTTATGTTTTCAGCCCCGAGAGGGCTAAGCATATCGAATATAAATATAGAGGCATTCACCGAAGCAAATGTTTCTCAGGTATTTATGAAACGATCTCATGATTAAGAGCAATATTAAGTATCAATTTGACAGGCCGTTTTGTGCTGAAATTACATTTCTGATATGAACGCAATCTCGCTTCAAGAGGTGATTATCAATACGTGCCTTAGTTTCTTACATCGACCCAAAACAGGCGAAATCAGAATGCTGAATGAAATATTTTAACACTAGTAGCTTTCACGTTTCGCGTTAAATGAGTTTTCCCGTGGAAATGAAGGTTTCTCCTCTCTCCTCCTCTCCAGGATTTTAGCTATGTGTGTCATCCCGATAGGTCAAGTGGTTATGGCGTGATTGATATTAGTAGGATTAAAAGCTCATCTCTTCAATTTTATCTTCCTGAAGAGTGTCACAGACGTAAGACGTAAATTTAACATCCACACCTTCCCCGACTGCACTACAAGCCCTGAGGAAGCTGTCACGCGCGGCGCGAACACGTGATGAATATGTATCGGCAGGCCGCAGCGGCGCCTTGTAATTTGAGACTTGCCGGTAATTATTTACGTGAGAATGGACCTACCTCCCCCCCTTCTTCAGTCCCCCCAGTTCTTGGTGGAACGAATCGTTGATTGCGCGCGAGTGGAGATACCGCCGCCAGATTGCGCGCTCCACTGCCCTGCGCGGACGCAGCGCCTTGACCAGCTACAATTTGAAAACGAACGCTAAGATTATAGGCTTATTGCAATTCGAATAAAATTCTGCCTAGTACTAGTATGTCATAGAATAGAGATTTATGTGAAGGACGATCAGGCGTGCAATGTAATTCTCTTCTTCTAAGCAAGTCGAACACAGCTACACCCTTACAGTCCAGAAGTTATCCATGTTGACAGAACTATCAGCCGATGTCATAAGATCCTCACATGCAAAATTGTTCATCGTATAAGTAGTAAACCTGATGAAAAAATTGTCAAGGTTGGCTTTAAAAGAAATTAAATTTCAAATGTCTGAAACATTTAAAAGTCCTTTTGATGTTGTTTTTTTTTGCCCTATCGAGAAATTACTCTCTGTATTCTCCACTCTATTTTAAATGTTCTAAAGTAATCGTGTCAGAATTAATCCTTAAGCTACTCTACCTGACTCCATCATAAACGTTTAACTCTTCGCAACATTAATGTCTTCACTTGTATAAATATTCTCAAATTCTTCGAATTCTCACACTTCCCACACTTTGGACTTAATTTACAATCATTTTACTGCCCACTTGATCCCATTTGGGATCTTTAAAAGCTGTCAGCCTATTCCAACATAAAATATCTCGGCTATCTTCAACATCCATAAATGAGGTAAAGAGGTGTAAATCACGTCCTATTAGCACGGAAATTTAGCATGAGATAAGACTTTAGCGTTAGCGGTTAAAAAGACACTGTAAAACGCTACAAAAAGTTATTTCACAAGTTACAAGTCCTTCCAGTATTGCCTGCCAGGTATACAAACTTATCGAATCATCATAAATGAGTAACGACAACATTGAATTTATTTTTATTTGTTTTCTATATATGAGAGATACTAATTAAGATGGATAACGGTATGGTATGATGGATTAACAGTCAATTAAAATTAGATTAACCATTAAATAAAAACAACAGAATGTCGTGTCATAATTATTTCGAAACAAAACTAGGACCGCCTGTGGTTATATACCTATACTACACTCTTTTTAAAAATCACGAAGATAGAGCTACAAAAATCAGAAAATTTTTCAAAATATGTACCTACTGGGCAGTGGGCAACTCCAGCCCATCTCCAGCCCCAGCTCAGCTGTCATTTCAAAAAAATCTTGGTGTTGGAGTGATGACGGTTGTTTTGACGTGGCCTGACATTTGCGTGTTCTCGTATAGTACTGATCCCACGTGATCCCACGATGTAGTGTAGCTCAACCGATCCGTGAATTTACAAAATGTAAATACGTAAAATTCAGTCTTTTTGCAGGTTTTGAGACCGTCTGGAAAGTTGCAGACTTGCAGACGATAAAATCTGCAGTTTTGGTCTGCACTTTGGTCGGCAGTTATTTAGTGTAAAGGTTTATAGTAATATGTCTAACGGTCGGTATACTTCACTAAAAACCTATTCAACGGCAAACGTTACTTAAAGTTAAACACACGTTACAAATTACTGCCCATGTTCCCTTCGTTCAGGAACTGCCTCTACCTTTTACAGTCTCAACTATTTACGAGCTCTACATGTAGTACTGAGTAGCTCCATCTGTTTTTACATGTGAGAACTAAGGCGAATTCTCGTGTTTCCCGCTGAGTCTGCTGACCAGATACTAACGTTGGAGCTCCTTATCTAAAAGTTGACTTTGATATCTTGAAATTTATTTTTAGCCCCAGGACCGTAGACCGAGGCACCTGGACGTTTGTTTGAACAACAACATGTTAAATTGGCTGCTTTCAATAAGTGGGCACGTCGAGCATGTCAGGCGGCTGGCGCCCCGCCGCGCGCCCCTAAACACACACAGACCGCGGGGCGCCGCCGCACCCCACCAAGCCTTACCCACTAATAACACCGTCTTTCCCTCTGTCATGCCTTATTTCATCCCAACATCTCTTGTTTTTTCCCCATCCACATTTTTTACAACCACTCAAACCCGAATATTAATAAAACGACTCCTTGATGATAGTAATCCTTCATCTTCATTGTCTTTTGGCAGTTTCTCGGAATAAAATATGTTGTGTTGCTGCGACTTGATATCCGAACGTCACATTATAAATGGCGTCGTTTAAAATATTTTAATACCGTGTATCGGGGCAATATTAATTTAGTACGGTTGAGCTGAACGGCCGGTGGCACGGCTGGAATGTTAAATGACGGATTACCAGCCACCAGCCGCCGAGATCGGGAGATAACTACTTGTGATCTTGTAGATCATATCGTGCTCGTCTCCTTCTTCTAGAGTCTCATACAGTACAATACAACACGTGAGACTCATTCGTTAGAGTATTTTTTTTTTGTGCATAGGTACTCGATTTTTGACATAGAAACAAATCAGCAAAACCACAGGGGGATGAATATGGATCTAAAATATCTAAATATTCTTAGACATGAACGAACACAAAATTTCACTGTAGTAAACCCTCTTTCTGCTTGATTGGTCTGACAACAGTTAGCTTTACTCTTTGGTTTTATCAATAACTTTGTTTCAGTGCCTCAGTTTGTCAGTTTGTAACCAAGCAACTCGCGGTAGTCAAGTGTTATCGTGTGACAGGTGACAGTTTGTTGTAAAATTAAAATTTTCGGAGGCCAGAAAAGGTATAAAATTCCAACAGAATGGTTCGCATAACAGTGGAAATGGTTCGCAAAAAGACCGAGCATCATGAGTGCCTGCTGGGTCCCGTGGAAGAGATCGCCCTTCATCAGGAACATATCGAGAAAATAGAATTTCTACAGGACTGGTGTCCAAAACTCAAGATTCTTCTGCTGCAGAGTAACCTCATTGCTAAGATTGAAAATCTAAACAAACTCAAACAACTGACTTACCTCAATCTAGCGCTCAACAATATTGAAATTATTGAGAACTTGGAGCGCTGCGAATCTCTTCAAAAATTGGATCTTACACTTAATTTCATCGGTGATATCGTTAGCCTTGAAAGTCTTGTTGATAACTATAATTTAGAATACTTGTACCTGACGGGAAACCCCTGCACAGATTACGATAATTACAGGCAATTCGTAATCGGAACTTTGCCCCAACTCTCTTCTCTCGATGGAAAAGATATCGAACGATCTGATCGTATTAAAGCTTTACAGCGCTTACCTTTTATAAGAGCGGATATAATATTCGAACAGAGGAACTACCTTGTAGGCCGCCAGAAGCAAAAATCGCGTTTAGAAACCCAAATTAATGATAAATGGGAAAACGAATACAAAGACTTAGATCTTGATGAAAAAAGCAAAAGGTTTTATGCCGAAAAGTGCGAGCATGCTCCAGAAGTGCGTTATGAAATGGAGAAAATGCGGCTGCTAAAACAGGAAAGTTATGAACCTGAGAAAAAACCACAAGAAGAACGCAAAATTAAGTTTTTTGCCGCTGATGGTCGACCTTTCAATATAAATCAGGCAAAACTACCCTTTAAATTTAATGATCAAGAACCTGACAAATATATACTGGACTTGGGGGTGTATAAGCATATGGATACTAGTCTGATTGAATGTAGTGTGCAACCAAACTACGTGAGAGTTATGGTCAAGGATAAAATATTTCAACTCCATCTACCGAAAGAAGTGATAACTTCTAAGTCCAAAGCGACGCGATCGGAGTTCTCTGGCCACCTGTTCGTGACGATGCCCTTGGCTAACGCTACAGTTAAAAAGCATGTCGCTCCACAGAGGGCGCTCAAAAAGAAATCTCAACTTTTCACTGAACACAAAGTTTCTGATTGTCATGCGACTACACAAACTGTTAGAGAATACTTGGAGATTGGGCCTCCGGATGACGTATTAGACTTTACTAAAATGACCCAATCGAAGGCTAGGCCTGATTACGTGGATCCGAGACTCGAGATGGGTGAGAGACTACCATCAAAACACTTCGTCGATAATCCTGAAGTTCCACCACTTTGCTAAAGGTGTTAAATTACTGACTAATAATGTAGATGAAGTAGTTATTTTATTTATGTTCTTCTTTTTCTTGCTTTCTGTTATCTTTCACTTTCATTATGTTTAAAGCCTTAATAAAAATAGCAAAAGAGTGTAAAATTGGGTTTTATTTACACTAACAATTAAAGCTTAGTAAGGCACCGAAGTTTATATAATTATTTCATTCACTTCAATTACATCAGATCTTATCAAACTAAAATAAATACAAGAAATACTTAACGTCTATAAATAACTTAATACATAGAAGTAATTAAAGGGTAATATGAAACTGACTTACAAATTACATAGGTACTATCTGCTAATTGCTGCTAAATATCAGCACGATTTTCAGGAAAAAACAGGGTTTATCAGATTCCTATCATGAACATCTAACAAATCAGTGACAGTACCCATAAAGAAAGTAACAATCAGTGCATAACAGACGCTGCGTAGCACTTGCTCTAAATCTGATAACTTTCATTTCCATCAATAGGAGGGATTCCGTTGGTGTCAAGAGGTACCCCGACAATAAATGACAAGAAGCCATCCACATCTCGCATCTCCTTGGAAGAGAATTTGGCAGTGATCTGGTGTCGACCAGCCCATGGTGCCGTCAGCTTGAAAGATGCTTCCGCGAAGGCACCCGGTGCCACATTCTGGAACATAAGGTAGAGGACATTTAGTTACGTTTTTTCGAAGAGTTCGACAGAAAAGACCCATTAGATAACCACGAACTTTACCTCAGACAACTCAATCTTCAGCTGTTTCTCCAACCCTGGGCCTTGGATGTAGAATTTGCCACTCTTCAAGGGGATGGGCAGAGGATTTTCAACCTTTACTGTCACGTTGAACTCTTGTCTGGAGCGAGGGGTTCCATCGATGGCGATTTTGATGTCAGGGTTCCGCACTCGAAAATCATCTTGGGCGAAGTAGTCAAACTTCCTGTCGACGATCGTTGCTAGACAAGAAATGTTGAAGGATGCCTGGAAATTTTTGGTTAAAATTAAGAAATTTAATCTGTTAAGTAAGTATCTGATATACCTTCTTGAAAACTCAACTGTCCGTTTACTCAATACTCAATTTCTTTATTGCACTCTGGCAGCTATACAACTGTCTTACTATTCAAATCAAATAAATGATCTTAATAATTTAACAGTTCATCTGCCTACCTGATCAACAAGCTTCTTGTAATAATTGTCAAAGGTCACAAGCAAGGCGACACGTTCCTTAGCTTCTGGTCCTATTGACATGTCAAACTCCTCTCTCTTGACCCCATCGCCGACCACACCAGTGTATGTTACAGTGTCCACGCGAATGACACCCTTTACTTGATGTGTGTTTACCGCAGAACGGTTTTTGATGTGTAGAATCTGAAAAATTACCATTTTCCAAATTAGAGAACTGGCCGAAAATTCAGAACTACCAACTGCACTACCAGTAGTGCTGCTAACAATGAACGGCACTACCATGCTTATGTTTTACAGCAAATATCATATTTTCGAAGAAATAATTACCTACCTATATCTACCCAAGCGGTTGTATGCATACAAGATTAGGTAGGTGCATGCACGGTTGTATCTGTATGTGATATTTTCTTTGAGGCAAAAATGTGTTGTACAAAACATTTCAAATATAAAGAATGATATTGTCGTTTGTCATAAGATTAAAGTTGCTTGTGATACTCACAACATTGAAGTCCTGTCCAATCTTGATATCGTCTCTCAGCTCAAAATCAAATACAACATCGTTAAATACATCGTTAAGATAATATCTGGCAAAGATGTTCTGGGATCTACGCAAAGCCTTTTCCATTGTAGCACGCTCCTCGTATGTTTCTTCAGGATACTTGTAAGTGCCTGTTATGTCCTAAAAATATGTAAAATATACTTGAATATCATCTCTACAAAACTTGTTACCAATGTGGTCAACAGATAAAACCTTTGAATGAGGAATGTGCAACATTACCTCTCGTTCCATCTTTCCAATAGTTTTTGTAGAGATCATCTGACCAATGGAAGTTGTGTCGCGAGCCACTAATTTCAGAGGCTGAATTTCACCAGCATACTTCCATAGAATCTGAAACATTCATTTTCAATAAACATACAGTATTTCATTTACTTAAATGAATAACTCTACGTGACTGGTAAGCCCTTTAATTTTTTATACTTGTTTCATGACCATAAGGAAAAGTATATTTCACATCCTGAAACAGAATTTTGAGCTTACCTTATCAGCATTGACTTGAGCAAACACATATGCAGCATCATAAGGTCTTTGCAGATCTCCATCGCGGACAGCTTTCAAAGAAGCTGGACCACAGCGATACACATCTTCTGAAGTTTCTTGAGGTGTAGAGTCTATGGCCTGCCATCCTCCGTACTCTGAGCCCAGGTCTGGTCTTTCCATCCACACCTGCAAACATAGAAGGTATTCTTTAGAATTTTACGGACAGACACTTCTTTGATACCTCAAACGTTGTTTAAGTACTTTCTCCATTCATTATTAAAACTAATTCCCGCCATACTAAATTACCGTTTTAGTTTTTGATAATGAATGGAATTATAGTTATTTCACTGACCTCATTCCAAACGTGATAGTTCCAAATAGAGTCCCTTGTGTACTCTTCCAGAATGTTTCCATCTTCGTCCATGATGACGTCAATGGTCAAACTACCCTGACTATCGTGGGCTGCATCATATCCTGTTACGGGTCTGCAGGGGATTCCCAAAACTCTGCAAACTAAAAATTTAAATAGCAATTAGAATAGATAGGGAATGCCTCGTATATCATAAGTAAGAGTGAATCATCAAATTATTTATAGAAAATGATCGGTTCTGGAGTAGAGTGGACTTTGTGGTTAGCATATGGTTAGATACTAGACAATATTGAGAATACAACTATGAATCATTCTTTAGCTTTATAAAGTAACAACTTCAGTAGCAAAAATAAAATAAGGTCTTTTGACATTCTTTGCAATTAATTACCAGTAGTCAAAACACCAGCATACACCCAACATTGCGCATATTTTACTGGCTTCTTCTTTTCAAAGTACTTCTGTAGAATTTCCATGGAGCCGACCCATTTAAGGGGATGACTGCCTCCACTATAATCGCTAAGTTCTGCTGCCCAGTTTCCAATCAGAACACCATTGTCATCCTGTGCATTGATAGCTGCAGAAAGAGCCCTCGCTATTCGAACAGCGTCACCTCTTGAACGACCTTTCACCTAAAACATTAAAAATAGTTTTCATTTCCTCTCGCCTGTTCGACGGTTCAGTATTTTTCTTATCGCTAAGCATTCGTCTTACCTTCCCAATTACGCTGACTAGATATAGTGCACATTCAAGAATATTTTTCTCATACTGTGCGTAGTTCCATGGCATCGGTTTGATCCTATTGTAGACTCCTCTGAACATCAGACCTCCTGATTCTAGAACATATTCGTCCCGGTGGCTGTGACCTGGAAACCCAATTTTTTTAATGTTAGTGTCTATCAAAATTTACAATCCCACATAGGTATTTTGGATGGTTTAGGATAAAAAAATCTTTTGAATATTATGTTTTAGGTTGTGAATTACCTGGCATATACACTTGGTCATTGAGGCACCAAGGATTGAATAAAATATAAATAGGCAGAGGATGCGTATAGCTCAGCGAACTATCACCAGACTTCAGTTTTGTATCAATGTCGATCCGCCACGCAGCCACTATGCAGTCAGCTGCCGGTGTGATGGCCACCATCAGATGGGAATCCATCTGGCCTTCGTACACAGCATTCCATCCTCCTCGTGTTTCTGATCCCTTCTCTAGCAGTGGAACTGCAGCTGCCGTGTCATCGGACGGTCCACGCTTTTCCACATCTGTTCGACACAATGCATTATATTAATTTCATTCCTACTGTTCTTAAAATATTCATGACTCATATATTTCTTTGTGACCTTCATACCTGCAACGTAGAATATAAAGGAAATCGCGTCTCTAGAGGCATCGTATGGCCTGTTGAGAAGCAGGTCGAGTTTAAAGGCCTGTCCTCGCCTGATGACGAGACATTTGTCAACATCTCTTGTCATCAAGTTGAAATTGCTGGTATGATGGTTCTCTCCGTTCTGTTCATTACAAAAGTCAATGCCTTGTACAGCGAGAACACCTTGTCTCGTTCCATCGATGACATCTGAAATAGAAAATAGAATAATTAACCATATTTGAATTTGTTCAAAAGTGGTACATGTTTATAGGGGTCAACAATAATTAATGGTCACAAGGTATAATTTCGAAGTAGTCAATACACAATAGAAATCTCGTGCGTTTAAGTGTCGCTTCTATAAAAAGCTGCCTTATTTAGTGGATATGATATCATGACGACATGCAAGATAACCAAGTATAGGAGAATAATAATGAAGTTTTGATAAAGTCTATGATCGCATCGTCATCGACCGAAATTCCGAACGCGTGTTTGGTTGAACGCCGGCCAATACGTCAATCTAAGATTTACAAATCTCTTTTCATAAAATCCTGAACGTAAACCCACTTACCGCTAAATCTATCATTGCTATTAGTGATCAAATGTAGTAACAGACGTTACAAAATCAATAACTTTATTTTTATTTAACCCTATACTGCTCCAGTAATTCACAACTTTCTGTTGCAGGAAAAAATAAATCAGGTCCAAAAATTTGAATAATGATCTTACAATTTTTTTAACCTATGTAATGAAAAGTAAGTATCTTAATTTAGTCAAGTGTAGTAAAATAAAGGTAGTATTTATTTTAATTTTTGTATACCTGGCTGAAACGGCACAATAACATATCTTTGCCGTTTCCCGAAATAATATCTCCATAAATCCTTAAAATATTCCATGTCTGTCACTAAATTTAATTGAAACTTTGGGTCACTCGTTCACTGTACCACATCACTACTAGAATTGAAGGTCGATACGCGATTTTGAGACTTGCTAATTGTTTACGTACACGTGTAAACCTATTTGCTGTTCGAGCTGCACTGTGGGTTAAGGTGGCCACCAGGCCTAATAACTCCGCCAACACAGTGATGTCATGGACTCCAAGTCAACTTAATGCGAAAGCTTCATCCGATACTAGGAAATGGTCTGTCAATTGACGAAAACATCTCCGCAAACATTACTCACAGAAACTAGAAGCATGACATCACAGCATCTAATTCATTCGACATAAGTTACATAGTTTGTGACCATTTATGTCGCCGCAAAGACAATATCTCAGATATGGTTGTACATTTTGCTATAAATAATTCAGCTATCAATCGTTAAACTGGTACAATTGCTATCTCCGAGAATCCTATAAATCTATTTGTTAATCATAATAGAGTAAACGTATGTACTCATAGTAGTCGTTCGCTTCTCTCTAATAAGCAATTTCGTTGCAATTTATTCAAACGCATATGTCTAATGATCCTCATAAGCAGTAATGTATAATTCAATCATTCACACTTATCTAACTTGCACAGTACTAAAGAAGCCCAACTACACTTCAACATTAAACAAACTGAGATATGAACCTTTATTATAATTATTTCTATTGCAAATTATATTTTATATATCTATGCGTCTATGACCGTTTAATTCGGCATGAAATCTATCATGTTATTAAAATCTGACTCGACCTCTAGCATTCCTGCTCTAGGGTCAATTAAGATAGTTGCCCCTAATATCTTCATGAGGACATTAGCCTCACTCATCATTATTCACAGACATGCTTATGTTGTATTATTGGATCCTTTCTGCATGAGAACAACCTTCAACAGAGACGCATAATTAAATCGCAATAAAAAATATTGCGTAGGTAACTTTTCCTTTGTAAAAAATCGATTATTCTCCTATATTTAACTAATCTATGTAATCTGTATAAGTTTCGTAAAAATTACTTCATTAGCTATTGCTTTTTCTACGATTTCCTTTTATAGATTTAATTACTGGTGTGGGTGACCAGCTCAGCTATACCTGGAAGAAATCGCCTTGAAATAATAAGCGTCTTTATAGTTTGTCCCACACACTATCCGCAGACGGAGTAGCGTAGGAAGCATACAATATTGCTCATTTTACACTATCATAGAACATCGTTGCTAAACATATACATACAATCTCCTTGTATAAAATGAATAGTAAATTAATCATTGTATTTGTTTACATTTGCAAATGATTTGAAACATAAGTTTGAGTTCGAGGTAACAATAAACATAATCGTGGTAATAATCCCGTTCATAACAAAAATCTAATTGATTTGAAACAATACACAAAAAGATTAGCGTAAATCGTAAGGTCATCCACATAAAATGAATAGTAGTTGTGTTTTATGAGCGTCACAGAATCAGTAAAAAGCTGACATAAAATTAACAGGGATAATCAAAGCTGTTTTTTATGTTTCCGTCTGAAATACATTAATTTATTATGATCCTAACGAGTGACATTGGCAATTAATGTAAGTACGAGTAGTGTACGATCTTTGTCAGCTATGATTACTCATTACTCTTTAGTATAATTTATTATAGAATACAAAATATTTTACTTCAATGAAACTTTGTTGTATAGTTGTATGCATAATGGTTCTCTGTAAAGGTTAAAATCTACCATAAGCCATATTCTTAGGTAGATATCACTTCATCTTATGCGAATTTGAAGTTGCTTCTTTAGATATCAATCAAAAATTTCTTTAACAGATATTACTCTAATAAAAAAATTAAAGAAATAACTTGAGAATATCAAAACTTTGACAGATTGATTTATTTAATTTCTTTGCCAAAGTAATTTTATTCCGATTATATATGACATATGAACTAGGCGTGTAGCTCTATTACCTATATTTAGACTCAGTCTACAGAATACTCCCAAATAAAAATATTTTCCTCACTAAATACGAGATCAATTCAAACATACAGACAAAGGATGTTTGTTATTTTTATGAATATTTGACTTAAATATATTAGTCCAAGATATTTTATCTTGTCATCCATCAGGATGTTGCGATATTCCTCTGACCTTCAAATTACAATGGATGACTAAGATCTGTCTGAGAGTGGTCCATGGACGGACCTAGTAACAAAAAGTTCTTTGTTTACAAGCTTAACAGCGTACCAGTTAAAATTTAGGATCAAATGACGTAACAAAAAACGGAAGTGGGCTAAAGCATCAAGCATTCTTGACTTATTATAATTGTGTCCAAGAGGCACTGTTTTAATTATTTTACTGAGGTTATTGGTATAATGTGATTCCTTTTTATACTCTGATGCACATTTCTGTTGTAGTGTTGATTGATTATTCTTCTTCATTGTTGTTATCCATGAACCATCTTTACATCGGGTCCAAATATTCAAGCAAAACTAAAATACAAATACTGCCAATAATGCAAGCCATAGCTAAAGATCTTGATATCGACTACTTCTCCGTATTTTTAACGTTACGTTATCGATACAAACTTGTTTTTTCGGTCCATAAACTACTTTTTCTTTACAATTTTAAAGTAAGTCAACCGCAAAGCATATATGTTTGTAACAAGGTAATTGTCTGCGGTTCCGAAATTTGAACCTCTGCTAAGTTGCAAGGAAATAGCTGTTTATGGACCGCAAAACAAGTTCGTATCAATAACGCAACGTTAAAAAAAGAAAAGTGTTTTGAGTATTTGTATTTTTATCCTCCATCAAACTTCTAGAACCTTTAAAAGTTTTATCGATACCAAATTAGGATTCCAATAATACTTATCCTTAGGAATTTTAACGATCAAATTATCCATAACGCATTTTATAGTTCAATCGGACTATTCTACAGGGTGAGGCAAAATTAATCACCCTAATGAAAATCTTTGATTCTGCTTGCGAAATAAATCCATTAGAATTTATTCCATCAAGTCGAGAAAATGATATCGGCCAAGTGGCCGCCGCCAGAGTTGATTACCGATATAAAAACATTCTTAGATTACATTATTTACCTATATCTGATATGTTTTTCTTGAGTTTATTTTCCTCTTACATTCAAGTATAAATTGTATGTAATTGTAAGAGGAAAATATTAACGTATTATGACAATTTGAAATAGTAAATTAACATGAATGATGAATGAATCGGTTACCTATTGTGGTTTTACGTATTAATTTTGGTGAGGTAATGACGGAACTGATGCCACTGAAAACTGAATGAATGGACAGAAAATATTTTCATGTGTTTTTTACTTAGGTACAGCACTGTAACAAAGCACGGCTCTTGACCTGAGCGGGGAAAATAATGACTGGTTGCTTCTAAGATCGTCATAAGTGGACTGTCTGCGGTAAAAATTTTTAATTGTTGATTCTCATATTTCAGAAAAAAAATGTTTAAGTTCCAAAGATTAACCTTCAGATTACCAGCTAATATAACATGAAGACAATGTTCTACTATTTAAACTACGTTTCCACCAGCGACGAGTACTTAGCATCTCTACCACAAATCTCTACCATTTAACTATACCCATGTCACGAAGCGCTAGCGATAAGCAGTTGAAACATTCTATATTGCGAATCCCAGTATGTTTTTTTATTTATTTCGGTATGAAGAAACTATCAATGAACGTCTGCGGCTCTTGCGGACAGTAGTTGCGCGGGCGCCGGTTCACCTTGAGGGCGGTAAGATGACGCACTGCGTAACTTGTCAATGTTGTCAACACTACATTCCGAAGACTGCCGTTTACGGAAATATACCCTTAAGGGTCACTCGATTTGTGTCACCGTATTTGCTAATTTTATATAGGATTTCGCATATTCAACCTTTTTCCTTCTAAAAGTGTCCAAGTGTCCAACACACGGTTTATGATTAATCCGTTCTGAATACTCTGACCTACATTATAATTGATATTTGAATAATGAATGAGTAATGCGTGTGAAGAACCTCAAGTATAGCTAAGCATATAACAAATTAACATTAGAACAGTTTTCCCGTACTTAGCCTTACTTAGGTATATCGGGTATATCACATAGAGTGCATTGATTTGGAATAGTTTAATATTTTGATCCTTACTTAGTCCAGACCGAATAGTCCAGAATATTTTAATGTTGTGTCCAGATATTATCAGCACATAGTTTAGCCATGAGCGAAGCTAACCTTTTATAAACCAACAAACGTTACTTCTGTATGTTTATTATGTTATTATGCAACGTGTAAACCAGTTTGCCAATAGAGGCGTACAGTACAAATCGTTTAAACTTCAGAAGGCTATACTTATCATCTGTTAAGAACATTTAAGATAACAAGACTTATTCTACCTACCTAGGCAATTAAACTATGTATGTGAGCTAATTTCTATTTTATTGTAAGCTGAGCGAAAATAACTGATAAAACAAAAAAAACAGCTTCAAAAGGACGTCTAGGGTTTAAAATTGTCTAAAACCATTCTTGACAGAGGGCCGGGCTACTGTTATCCTGGAATTTCTACATTAAGTAGAAATGTAAAATGTTAAAATGTAGTTATGTACTTGTGCATGTTGTTATATTTATATAGCCGTTGATATAGCTTAAGTAGATGGATTTCTGGAGATCATCTATTGTAGTTTAAATCTGTTACGTACGTGCTAAAAGGCAAAACAAATTACGTTACTACGTTACTGCAAACATTAAAATTAACATGAGGGAGGAAACATACAGTTTACTCGATTCCAAATTGGATTTATATTCCAGAGATTGAATAAAGGATTTCAAAAAAATACAATAAATAGCAGTAGAAATGCTTATATATATATATTGTAATAAACAATTAAATATACTAAACTACGTTTAGGTAAGTTTATTAAGCAGTACATAATTATTTGAACTATGTATTGACAAAATTAAAATGTAGAGCCGCCTTTAACTGCCACATGCTGTTGTAAATAACTACCCACCAACGTGCAAAAAATTACAGTAGTAGTTTGCTGCTAGAAAGCTTCCAAACCTATAGTAAAAATAGATATTTCGTTAATCTACCACTAATTTTCGTATTCATAAAGCGAAACGCAGCAGGTATTAAAAACTGCTGAAGTGTCGGGACGCGCCAAACCGCGGATCTTTTTTTACCCGACTTCAGAAGGAAGGTGGCACAATAAATTACCAGAGATGTTTATTTGTTTCTCTGCTCTACTTCTCGTCGTCCTAGTTTGTTTGACAGCTTTATAACACCACTTATGTTATTTGATCTTTTTTCGTCTAATCGAACGTCTACGCCTACCACTTTGTCTATTTTGGTAATCTTTAGGCTAATATTTCCGGTTTACCTTTTAGATACGGTACAAAAGTAAATTTCCCATATAAATTGACGACGTGTCGTGATGTTGTAAAAGGAAAACTCTGGCTATGATATCATATCCACGTATGCAACAATATAAATTATACTCACGATAAAACATCTCATTTTGGTTTATTGGTGTTTGTAATTTGACGTAAGACTAGACTACATCAGATAGAAATTAAGTGATAATGAAGAAATTTTTTAGTAGGTATGTTTTAAAACTCTACTTATTTTAAATTGATTACCTACTCTACCCACCCATGAAATATTTAAAATTAACATTATACTTCGCTTCCATAAAATTGATATAAAAATTAAATCGACTACTGGTGCATCGGTTAATACCCTAACAGACGAGTCTGACGAGTCGAGAATTTCATAAGTTGCATAATGAAAACCATGACCTACCGATTCCAGCAGCCAGCAGAGGCGGTCGAGGTAGCTCCTTGAGGTCATACGAGTCAGACTTCTTGGTAAAACAACTGCATCTCGGAGGACATCTGCACCATCCCACTAGTTTACTCTTCACACCACCCATGGTTCATATCACCAAAACACTACTAAATCCACAAAGCCCGCAAATCAAACTAATTATAATTAACAGTATCACTCAAAAACTTGTCCGATTAGATCATATCCAAAAATGTTGAGACACTACGTCTAAAGTTTGTTCAGTTTGTCGTGAGGTAAAATGTAAACAAAAACAATAGAATCAGCTGTTCGCGTTTATTAATTTGCTAGGAGATACTTAAAACACAAGTAGCTTATTTGAAAAGGCACAACTGAAAAACAATTCCTTATCAACTTTTTCTTAATAAACTTTTTCGTATTTAAAGCTTCGAAAGAGCGACGCGTGCGCACTTCTCTGCGTGATCGACTCGTATGCGCGGGATTCCGTGTGATACCTTCATGCATGACATGACCTCTTATCACAACCAGGGCTGTCCCAATTGACGCAGTAGACCACTATGATGAGTTTTATGACCAATTTTTAGTCACTGCGAAATGAGTCGTACTTTTTGCGAAATCGCTATTATCCCAAACAGCCTTGAAATAAAATTACTGACCCAATTTCATTCATACATATAGTTGTATGGAAATATCAAATCCCCTCCAGTTTTGGTGACTATTATACCATCACAAACTTATTCCACCAATACATAATGATAGCTCATCCATAGTATCTCCATACGCACCAAAATCGTACGGAGTAAGGACTAAGTCAATTAGCTATGATAGAGGTCAATTATGAGTTGAAATCTTAGTTAAGACATTGCACAATATTGAACAAATTTAGGTATATTTTAATGAACCTATTATGCCAACCTATTAAGTATATTTTTTTATTTAGCGGTTTAAGGTGTAGGTACGAAATCCAAATAAGGTGGGTTTACTGACCGCGACCCTAGAAAGTCTTGAACAGAATCATGTTTTTTTTAATATTGACTTTCAGTTACAAAGGTAACGACATTGTTATAATAAGTAGAGTTACATACACCAAACACTATAAGTTATAACCAGACTAGGTTATTACAAAATCCACACTATATCTTGGATGCATTTTTAGTTTATCAAAGGTTAGGTCATGATCTCATAATACCATTAAGTCGTTTATCTGAGATAAAATCTCCAGGTTATCAGTGAGCTATCACAAGTTTCTTTACTTATTTTAGGAGATGAGTCATAGTGTTCTATTGCACGAAAGATGCTGACACTACTTTTTACTGATCATCGCGTAATTTAAAAAAAAAATTTAGTTATACAAAATGTATGCTTGTGTCTTAACAGACCAACTACTGGGCTGATTTTAATTCTTTCACGAGTTATCTAGATTAAAAGTAAATATATAGAAGTAAATATGTGATTCCCAAGGAAAAAATAATTAAACCGTAGTGCGAAAAGCTTTAGATGTATAGAAATACTTAAAAGTAAGATGTACTGATGTAGCGTTCTTCGAATTACCTACTAGGTACACTTGTAAAATTGTTTCAGTTTCTAGGAGCACGTCTTTCAAGACGATTATTGTATTTACAGATAGAAATACGGAAGTTCACAACAATGTTTGCTTTAAACATCCGCATGCTTGTAAATTAGGATAAAAACGCAAAGCTAATTGCAGATGGCGCCACCAGCGAGTGTTCCAAAAGAGACCAATGAGAAGACGCAAAACTGATATTGACATTGACATTGACAGATTACTGACCAATCACAGGAAAAAGGAACACTCGCTGGTGGCGCCATTTAGTTCCCAGTTTTTAACCCCATTATAAGTAGACAGCTACAGTAGGTATTAGGAGAATTATGTTTATAGTCAAATACAACTAATCTTTAACATAACGTACTCTCAAACCTTTTCATTAAATTAGTCGCCATTTGAACATGTGTTGACTGTACAGCTCTATCTATAATACACACGGTTATGTTAATTTACTACGGATGACATCACCGCGCTTTAGGCTGCGTTTTGTGCGGTATAGAAGAAGGTTGTAAACAAATTTAATAGTAAAATACAGTGTCACACCAATATTTTTCTTGGTGGTTAGCAGAATATATCATCATACGTATTTTAAGGAGGGTAAAACATAAAAACCTTTTAGTTGTAACTATTTATAATTCTTATAATTTTCTTTATAATTCTTTGTCACTTCTCCATTCACTAACGTTTATTATTCTAAGACGTACTAACCTGAACCTTATATATAGCACGGAAAAGCTCGTAGGCAAATTCTCTTATATACGAGTAAAAAAGGGTTTTCGTATATCTGTAGCCAGGTGTAGAGGCGTCCCGTAGGCTCAGGAAGGACCTGCTACGACCTTGCTACGCCGTAGCTTAAAAGACAAAATAAGTTTACGCATTGTCCTTGACAATTCCATTTTCCTATTAGTATTTGTCATAAAATTGTTTTATTCAATTGTTTAATTAATTTATTTATTCACCGAAAATTACTCTCATGTCATGTACCTGCGTCATAATAGCACGTCATAGTTTAAGGAAAATTATAAATTTTTCGGGGATCCTATAAAAAGGATAATATTTTACCCGAAAGCTATTGATCAAAATTACGAAAAAAGAAAGTTGCGCTATTTTGGTGACTTCTAAATAAGACGGCCTTTTCAAGCTATATATCTATCTAGGTGTTTATACTATAAGTACCGCAGCAAAGTATTTTCTTAAAATTTTATCTGTACGTGTGCAAATTTTAATTCAATCAATGATTTTTTGTAAGTTTAGCTGAATTCCACAAAAAATAACTCGCTACACTATTTTGCAGTGTTTATTAGCAATCAACGGGTTATTTTAACTTTACAGCTTCATGGCTTGAGCTAAAACGTTAGCCAAGGCACGTACGTAACAAAACATAGTTTAGAATGTCTAGTGTGTAGTGTACGTACACTGTTCAGTAACTAATAACAAAATTCGATTATTTTTAGATGTAATCAAACAATACACGTAAAATTACTAAATAGGGTGAAATCACTCTGCGTACTATTCGAAACTTTATCTTGATAATATGAAAAGCAAACGTTTGAACTAAATTGAATAATGATATTTTTTTGGTTTTTTTAACTTACTTAGTAACATTTGTTAGTTGGTAACTGTGTTATTAATTTAATTAGGTATTCAAATAAAACGACAAAATCACAAGCAACAGTGAATGCTTTTTATTCTTGAGATCCCAAAAACACACAAACACAGTGCAAAAATTATTGTTTCTTTTTTTTGTAGAGTTTTCAGATTCCTTTTACCTTACTGCTAACTTAAAAGTAGAGTTATAAAAATATGGTTTCTTAAGTCTATGCTTTTAAAACAAAGACAAAACTTAAATAATTACACATAAAAACATGTATGTATGTATGTAAAAACATCATGGCACTTGAAGCATCGGTTCCCATCCTTATTTAAAGGTTTAATAAAATTACAGAAAAACAGTCAAAACAACCACACCACTCGGTGAAAAAATGTGAATAAATAACATGAATATTTTTTTGGTATTTTCTATTTGATTCGTGCAGGTGAGAAAAACAAAATAACATCATAGCTACATCATCATTACGTCCATAGCGGTCGCCAAGTCATCGGGTTTAACAAAGTACTTAAGTTTAGGCAACATTTGCACATCCAAACAAAGTAAACTCGTAAAGTAAATCGAATTTCCGCTTTGAGCGAGATTCGAAAATTAAATAGTCTTTAACACCACCACTTCCTCCTCTTGAACATACAAATGTTGATCCGGCGCATTGTACGTGACAAACGAGCGATCAAGCTGCAGCGCCTGCTGCGCCGGCGGTGAGGTCGGCCCCGGGGAGGTGCGCGGGGGCGGGGAGACCGCGCGGGGGCCGCCGGCTAGCTAGCCACGCACATTCACCGTGCAGCAGCCGTAGATCTCGTCCAGCTGCCTCGAGGAGAACGTCACCACGATGCGCCTCTCCCCACAACGCCGGGGCATGAACTTCTCTTGGTAGTTCACGAATTCACCCGGCTTCACGTCGCGGAACCTTATCTGGAATCAAAACCAACTTTAAATCCAGCTCTTCACATCGCATCATACCTGATGAAAGGCACCCTTCTTACCTGTCGCGGTCTCTGCACGCCGTTACCTTCGAAGGTAAAGTAGCAGTCAGTCAAATGCACGTTCAGCGGATTCTGGAAGCTGAACGTCACTGGACACTCCTGTCCAATGACCGGTTGTCCCCTCACCTAGTAAAAAACCCATATTAGCCTGATAATCCCAATTTCATAATTAGTACATCGAAAGCATTAAATATTTACCTGAACTTGCATGCGGGGCTTGTGCAATGGGAAGTCGTCTTCATCAGACCAAGCCTGGCGCGTCTGCTTCACGTAAGCCATGGCATGGACTTTAACCATGGTGTGATCAACCAGCTTATCCATGTATTCCTGAGGCGTGACGTGCAATTTAAGGACCTCTCTTTGCCCTGCACGTACGATGAACTCTCCTTGAGCCCTTCGCAGTCTTGAAGCGATTGCGCCAGTGTAGTAACAAGATGAAGCCGTCAACACACACCAGATAGTACGGTCTTCATGAGATTTGTTCTGTTGACAAATATAATCCATGAGTAACTACTTCCATAAAATAAACCAGATCTGAAGGTCCAAAATATAATTATCTGCAATGCAACTTACCTGAATATTCATAGTACAATCGAATGGCTGTCCGTACGGAACCAAGTCAATGTCCATGAGCTCAAAGTAAACATCCTCGTAGTTGCGGTCAGGAAACTCGTAATATTGCTGCAGGCGTTGGTAGCCTCGGCAAGACGCGATGATGGCCAAACGCTCCGGAGACGAACTGTCCACAGTTTTGTACTCGTGTGTTATCTCGAGCATGTCGCTTTCACCTTCGTCATCATCACGGTTGGGGTTCTTCGTTAGTATTTTGCGGCCCACCCTGAGGATATACAAAAAAATGAGACATGCTTTTTCTTTTAGAACTATATTTTACATCTAATGGATGTTGCGCAGCTATACTCACTGATATTGATTGGAAGCCATTCTGACGAAGCCCCATTCGGAGTTCTCTTCCTCTTGGAAGTGGCACAGTTCAGCGTTCAGCTGGCAGTACATGAAAGGCGTATCATATTGGAATCCGACCTCGCCTCGACGCACAGCCTCCACACTAGCAGGACCACAATGATATACAGATTCAGCTTCTTCCTGCGGTGTGGCATCGATGATCTGCCATCCGCTGTAACCTAATACCGCAAAAATGGAAATGGTTAGCAAGTGCAGACATGATTGATTGCCTTTTTATTATTTCGGCAATACCTATTACACATTAAAAATGTTTTACCTTGAGGCAGATCAGGTCGTTGCATCCATACATCATTCCAGACGTGGAAGTTCCAGCATGAATCGTAGCAATCTTCATCGGGTCCGTTGGGTACCTCATTGCCATCATGGTCGAAGTATTTATCCACAGTGAATGTACGATTAGTGTCATGTGCTGACACATAGTTGGTAACGGAACGGCAAGGAATTCCAAGCGCCCTGCATATTGTTACAACGAGGCCGGAGTACACCCAGCACTGGCCGTATTCTACAGGGCGACCACCTTCAGTGAGGTATCGCTCAAGTATTGCAACAGATCCTGTCCATGCGTGAGGTGCTACGCCATCCTTGTATTCTCCGTCGTATCGACCAACCATTAGACCATCATCGTCGTCGTTAGCGTTTATCTAGAACAAATACCATTATTTTATTTTGGTTTCTATTTATATTTATTATAGTACTACCTCCTACTTCTTTCAACGTAGACTCACCATAGCCGAAATGGCTCTGCAGACGCGTATCGGATTGCCTCGTTCAGAATGTTCAAGACCGCTACGTTCCATCAAATACATAATAGCTGGCAGAACACAGTCATCAAACTGACCGTAGATCCACTTTCTTCCCTTAGGTTGACGCCATGTACCACACCATATCTTTCCTTGCTCATTCAAAACGTATTCTCTTCTCAACGGTTCGTTGTCCATGTAAACGGGGTCCTCACGACACCACGGGTTGAACAGAATGTAAATGTCTTCATCGCACTTGTAGTCATGGCGATTATCGCGTTGGCCAAAGCGGTTAGTCTGGACCCAACAGTTCCAAACACCCACGGGCGCAGTTGCTGGCACGTGGACTTGGAAGGTAATAGTGTTTCCATCTTGTCGTTGAATGCTAATATCCCACCTGTCCATATCATGTGCAATGTTCGCCAGGTTTTGCATCGATCCATGACGCGATCCATGTCGGGAACCAAAGCCACCACGACTAAACGACGAAGTTCCATAGCGGTCCTGAGATCCAACGACAGCACTTCCGTAACGATCCGTAGTTGTCAACGGACGATCCAATGGCCCGTGAGGGCTAAGTGGGCTATGTTGCAATGGTAATGGTTCGTTGCTGAAAGAACTGCGACGCACGCCATACGTTGTGGTTTCCCTCATGCTACTCATCGGGCCCATACTTCCCATGGTGCCCATAGTTCCCATTGAACCCATAGTGCCCATGGAGCCCATTGCCATGCAAGCA
This sequence comes from Scrobipalpa atriplicella, assembly GCA_029255725.1. Classification (NCBI taxonomy): domain Eukaryota; kingdom Metazoa; phylum Arthropoda; class Insecta; order Lepidoptera; family Gelechiidae; genus Scrobipalpa; species Scrobipalpa atriplicella. The sequence continues at coordinate 48,240 of JARACY010000048.1, forward strand.
TTGGAGTCCTGCATACGAGACATACCCAGGCCCATTCCCATGCCCATCCCCATACCTATTCCGGAACTCATACCCATTCCTGAGCTCATACCCATTCCTGTTCCCATTTCACGTGAATGAGGATACATTCCTTGCTGATTGCTCCAGTTTACAGGAAGAACAACCCGGGTTCCCTTAGTTACACTGGGCTTGGGGCCTGAAATTAATATTGAAAATTAAAATTAAACATTAATTTTACCAAAGCCCTTATATAAAAAATAAAAAAACAATCAACACACTAAACGTAGATAGAAAAAAATCTTACCAAAACAGAAGACAAGACGAATCATATCTTGTTGCTTATCGAAAGTCCTATCAAAACGGACTGCAAAGAAGAAATTTTGACCCCTTCTCAATACAGGGTTCGGCAAAATAGTGTCGTTCACGAGATCATATTGTTCTGTGTGATGTTCCCTCGAGTTATCACGCGGGTAAAATTCAGTCAGCTCGACCTTCAACGGCTGTCCAGAATAGTAGCTTTGAGGAATCATGTCCAGAGTATCCTGGCGACGACGGCGTTCATTTTGGTCAGCCAGCTTGCAGATCAAGTTATGCGTGTACTGCGTATTCGGGCTGTTTCTCATGGAATGCTTCATGCGGTGAAGAGAGCCCGTACTGTGTGAACGTCCAGGTCGATACTGCGCCGTTGGTCCCGCTTTTTGCATAGGCCAGCGACGAGTTTGCCCTGGGCGCTGGCAGAAGCTTGAAATGTTGTAATATGCAGACAACCCCGGAACGTAGTTGGAAGGCATTCCACCAATCGTCATCTGCTGCTCCCTCATGCAGCTTAAGTTGCTAATTCCGGAAGTGATTCCAGTGATTCCGCCAAGTCCCATTCCAGTCATGCTGGAGGTCATGCTTGAGGACATCCTGTCCATACTAGACCTTCGGACCATGGCCATCTTGGCGAAAAGTTATTTTTGCAGTTGAAAATCCAAAGTCCTGTATGCGGACCGCACTTAGCTCCGGAGTGATAACAGAGCGAATGGTGTTGTCGAGTTAGGTTGAGGACCTTTTATAGCAAGTTCTGCATTGAGGGATCATTCACCGGGGTGGTGTCAGTTGACAACGCAAGCGCCGCACTGTAGACGCAGGACTCTGGTTGATTGTTCGTGTTCACTCACTTGTAAAGAAAACGAGAACGAGTTTTCTGCAAACGCACACTATGAGGTACAGTCGCATACAATGGATTAACTCCAATTTCCATATTATTCATGTCATGATACTATTTGAGACCTAAACGTCTTCTTAAATTAAAGGTAACTCTACCTTGAGAATGTTAAGGTGAACTTGTTGTAATTAAATACCTAACTATCGTCAAGTTTATTAAGTAGGTACTAGGTACCAGGTAGGTCCATTTGTAAGTATTTACTAAATAAAATTAACTTTCACGTTAAATGGGAAAAGTACCTACTTAAGTTAAGTTGCGTATACCTAGTAGATAAGTAAGAATGCACGAGGCATGTTTTCTCGAAAAAAAAACAGTTTCATGCGCTTCTTGAGCTGATGGGTTTGACTTAACTGCCTCCAAGGTTTAGTGGGCTGAGCCATGTGCTAACGACCCGGTGGTCCCCTGTTCGATTCCCGGCGGGGGACAGTGATTTTGTGTTATTGTTTCTATAGTTTGGTTAGGACATTGCAGGCTCATCACCTGATTGTCCGAAAAGTAAGATGATCCATGCTGTCGGATGGGTATGTGAATAGTCGGTCCTGTGCCTGATTTCTCTCTGGTCGTGTCAGTTAATCTGTCCCATCGTCCCATCAGAATGAGAGATGGAAGGAATAGAGAGTGCACTTGTGTGATGCGCAAACACTTGGGCACTAATAACTAGTCCCACGCAGTTTGCCGATTTCTGGAAGATTGGCCGCCATCACCGAAAATCGGTTGGGAGGACTATTGTTACTAATTTTGTAGTTCAAACTTGTTAATTATTTAAAGCACTTTTGTTTGTAATTATTCACAAGCAGGTCATTTTAGTACAGCAAAGTTTTAGTTGTAGACACGCACAATACTCAGCTAGAATCTCTTTTATTATGTTGGAGACAAAGCCGGGTACGTAATACGAAACTACACCGCCAGTTGCTACCGAGTACGCACTTTCAAACCTTTTGTTTCAGGGCCTAAAGACGTGTAGGTTGGGTCAGATACCTACCTATAAATTCTAGAATAATATTATAACTCAGACTAGGCGGGCTTATGGTTTAAAACACCTTTAGGGCGGTTTAGGTCATGAACTTGAAATCGATGTTATAAAATCGATAACTTTATCGAGATAAAAGACCTAGAAGCCAGACCCAAAATCTCAAAGCCGTTGCCTAGCAACGCGATGTTTGATGACAGATAACGAACGTCAAAATTTTCAAAAAATCGATAGCTCTCGTATCGTATTGAAATAAGTTTTTTCTACATTTCTGAATGGAAACGACGTAATAATAATATATTTCGTTCGAAATGAAGATGGGCTTATATAATTTGTTTAGTTGCAATGTTGAAATACAGTATAAAAGTTATTTTTTGTCAAAAGCAATGCTGTTTACAATGTTCACGACCTGCTTGACTATAGTTTTACCATTTATTTTAGCTTATAGAAGTCGAGGTTTGTTACGATTTATTAGTAATTACTTGTTAATATTAAAAATAATGATTATCAATGACCATACCCACCACCCATAAAGGTACCACGCCTAACGTAACCTAATTTGCGTAATGTTTTTTTCAGGATTCTGGCTGAAGACTCACGATTACTTCGAACAACCAACCGTCCACTTTACATATGATTATTTGTTAGTAGCTGAAACCGAAGATCCAAGTCAACCAATAATGTGTGGAGAAGCAAATATATTAGGAGACTTCAATCAGAGTGGTGAGGAGTACTGTGCGGAAATACAGGTAAAGTATTAGCGTAATATAAAAATATACTTAATAAAATAATAGAATAATTAAGAAAAAAGTACCTATGTATGTAAAAAAACATATGTTTGTATATGTACCTAGCTACCTATACCTGCTAATCTAAATTAAATGTTACTATTTTGTACTACTTAACTTTCAGGTTCAAGAAAAAGACTATAATAAAGATGGGGTAAATGATATTCTGGACCTAAAAGTTCTTCTCAACATTCCTAAAGAGAAAACTGTAGCATCCATACTCTTGATTTTAGGATTAGACTTCCAACTAAAGGTAAGAAATCCATAATCTTTAACTGTAATAAAAAGTCTGAGTAATGATGGGCTAATGCAGGATAAATAAACAAGGAAAATGTATAATACTATCAGTATTAAAAATCTTTTCCTAATCAATCTTATAAAAACTAAACCACTCCTTGGATTTCAGCTACAATTTTTTTTTCATCTGTGATTTCAGCAATAATGCAATCTTTTCGGCTTTTCTGTAAACCACATGACATATTTTGACAAACTTGTCAATTTGTTACACCAAGAAACTTGGGACCAGAATTTTGTAATCTTTTGAAAATTCTTGTTTATAACATAATAAAAAAGTATTATGGAACAGTTTTTATTATTTTAAGTACCTACATAAAAGTAATAGTTATAATGAAAATATTAAGATAGATTTTTTTTTGTGGTTGGGTCTGTTCCAGTGTAAATATTACCAATGATGTATTGCATATTCTATGCAATGTTTTGTCCATTCTTACTATGTTTTCCGTTGTGTCATTTATGGTTCACCAGGTAATTAATAATACTACCTTAATGCATCCCTGAATTCTTAAACTAAAACTGTAAACTTTTCACTTTTACCTACTAACCAACATTTTACAACTTCCATAGTTGATAATAATATTGTTACAGGTCTAAAACCGAAATACGAAACATTTAGCTTATTGTGATAATATCACAAGCATTTTGTGAGTGAAATTTTAATTTTTTGAACATAATACAAGCTTTAGTAAGTCCTCATTTAATTTCAATATCTATAAAAACGCCTGATCAAAATGAATAGCAACATTGGAGTAATTCCTATTCACTTATCTGCAGGCAACAAAAAATAACCCACTCATTTTAATCAATACATCTATTTAGCCTGCTACAGGCTGCCTGCATTAACCCACACTGCCGACTGTTACAATTTCCTATTATTGAATATGACTTTATTTACCTATCTTCATGGGCTAACGTATATTTGTCTCATTTGTGTTACAGAATGTTTGCCCATACCACATGCAGTCTTTTGCTATCATACAAAAAAACTTTGCTGTGCCTCCTTCTGGTTTGAAATATTTTGGGGATGTTCAATTCTACCAAGTTGCACATTTACCCTGCCTTAGACATCATATAGATACAAAGTACAATACATCCCTGTTTGATTATGTAAAAGATAATACTAATAAGAATGTAGTGGATTTCATTCTGGAGTATTACTTCAGCAGGCAAGGTAATAAACATTGTAATAATCATAAAAAATTGGTTACTGGAAAGAATATGCTTTATAATTTGCTGGTTTTTTTATAATTGGTTTGGTTTATTTAGGTGCCCTATTAAATTTTCTTACATGTTGCTTTATTTCTTTTGCAGTGATAACAGAAGCAAAAACAATTTTTTCTAGAAGTCTCAATGGGCACACAGGAGCTGTGAATTTAGATATCCGTTTAAGAATACCAGAAGTACAAATAAAATACACTCCGAGTCTTCTTCAAGAGTTAAAATGGGCATGGCCGCAATACCTCTCTATAGTAATTGTATTCCATTGGTTATTTTACAGAATAAAAAAGTTTGTATTCAAAAACCGTCTTATGATGGCTTGGGAAGTAATACCATGGAAGAAAAATTGAATGTTATTTTAATTTTGAATTCCTAAATACACCAAAGAAGTGAGTGCATCTTTAAGATAATGATTATCCTCTTCCTCAAAAGACTTAAATAAAAGATAAGTTACAAATTAAATTGGTTTTAATTTAACGATGATGACTACATAAAAATGATGACTTTGCAATTACTACTTACCTAGAGATTTTACACTGTACATGTTTTAGTTTAGCTTTAACTGAGTCAGGGGTATTAGTTGGTTAGTTGTAAAGTGGGGAGTTGAGATCCAAGTCCAGACTTGGTTGAGTGGTCGAGTTCTGCTCTGTTATCTTCAATGATGAAGGTTCTGCCACTGTAGTCATCCAGCTGCACAAGTAGATAGCGGCACAAGTAGTTTCCATATTCATTCTGAAAAAATATTTTAATATTTTATTTATTGGTTTTTGGTAATAAATATTAAAATATGTCTTGAATATACTGAGTGAGATAGATAAGTTACCTGCTTCATATCTAACTCCACAATACCCTTATTGCGAATGCCTTTTATATAGAATCTCATTCTCAAATGCTTGACTCCGTCCTTCTCATACACAGCATGGCTGACATGGGTTCTTCTCCTTCTAGTGGTCTCTTCTCCATAACCTTTGATTGGGGCACCGAGAGCGTCTTCTACTCTAGGGTCCTAAAACAAAAAGAATTTTCAATACAAATATGTATTTCTCAAGCCATAAATGCCTGCAAGATAAAAATTTATAACACCTACGTTTTTGCATTTCTCAAGAGCTTCCGAATAAATACTATTCGCGCTGTTGCTTGAAAACAGTTCCCGAAAAACGTAAAAGAATATTATTCCAGTAACTCCTAATCCAATCAGAATCACACCAGTATATGAAGCTGTTTTCGTTGCTTCCTTCACTTTTTCTCCTATTGGGCGCACATCTGTAGATACATCGGATCTCTCATTACGAGCTTGACTCTTAGCAAGACCTTTCTGGTCAGAGTAAAGTCGGATAAATCTTAATCTCGCTCCTTGCAATGCAACAGGGACTATCGAAACACTCCGGCTAGCCTGAATTGCCGGCAGTAGTTTCGAAATTATAGGCATTTTATAGGCAAATTATAGGCCTTTTGCCGTTAAGCACACCTTTTTGAGTAATATTTTAATGAAACAATTTAAACTAATCAAAAATATTTTCGGTCAACCAACTTTGAGGTTATTTTTTAAAGTTGTCAAAACAATGTCAAAAATCAGCTGTTCCAATTAGTTTTTTTTTTTACGAAAGAGGCAGAGTACACATGCTCCTGACAGCCTAGTCCACAAAAAACCGTAAAAACCGGTAAAATAAAAGAAAATAATCCGGAAGCGTGGTGGGTGTAAGTCCATGTGTGGTGGGTGGGTGTGGTTGATTGACGAGATGACGAGAATGAAATCAGATTGGACCAAGGGATTGGACACGGCCCGAAAATGGTTTTCATTTTCAGAAACCATATTTGTAAATTAATATTAATTTGAATTATTAATATTATTAATAAATTTGAATTATCTATATATGAAAAACGTAGTTCAGAATGTAAGAAAATTGCAACAAAATGGCTAAAATCCAAAGACTATGAAGGGACAGAAAACCTACTGACTGTAACTAAATAATCAACAGCTAATCAGGCACAACCAGATTTTGATGACTATATGTTAACATACCTACCGTTTGTTATTTAATTAATTATATTATATTAGCTTAGCATTAGAGTACATTTTCCTAGTAATTTAGGTTCCTAAGATACAAGTACTTACTTTACATAAGTACTTAGTTTAGGCACCTTAATATAATTATTATTTAGATAATTAGTGCATATACAGTTTTGTAATCAATTGAGTAATGTGCTTACTATGGCATAAATTGTATTGTTTTGTTTGATTCTACCTAACCTACGCATACTTAACATAGCTACTTACTTATACTACCTATGTATCTAACCTACAACTAAGAACACATACTAATATAATAATGACCATGTAATCTGAATAATAATAAATGAATTTGAATTTGAATTTGAATTTGACATACGCAGATATGTCTGAGGTTTTCTTATCTTTACGATTCGTTATTAATGTAAAACATGTGAAGAATACAGGTCGGTAATTATAATAGGTTGTATAAGTATAGCTATAGATAGGTAATAAGTATTTCTGGTTAGAAGTAGAAAAGTAAACATGTTTCTTAAAAAATAGTGAGTTAACTTTCTAAAACAATTCAGTTTAATAAAATTTAATAAGGACGTGAATAAGGACGTGAAATAACGCGAAAAAACGAAAAAAACACACCCTACTGATTCGCATATTCATCAACATACATTTGTTTGGTTATTGACTAATACATTGCAGTTTTATTGTGACAAATAAAAACAAGTCTTTTTAGAAAGCAGCATTGTACAACGAACAGTGAATTTCGATATGATAAAGGTTATTTTTTTTTTGTACGTACATTTAATTTGACATTTTACTTCACCTTTCAAAATCATTCGTCGTTCGTCGTCGATCGATCGTGAGCAAGTAGATTTCAGTGGTAGATTTCTTTCATGTTATCTTTTGTGAAATAAATAGAAACATATGTGTAAATAAAGTGTTGTAAATATGTGTGTTAGAGTAGTTGCTACCAGAACTAGAGAATATCAAGTGTGCACAGTTGCTGTTGTTTGATATTGAGTCGTGTGAAATCTACTCCTTGAAAAATGGATTGGATTATTTCGGATGAATTGGGCCTCACCGTGGGACATTTGGTGGGCTGGGGGGCGGCTGGGGCTATGATTATAGGAGGTGTGGCCCCCTACATACCTCAATACAGACAGATCAAGAAGACTCAAGATGCTGAAGGGTTTTCATTGTATGTTTGCCTAGCACTTCTAATTGCCAATACTTTGAGGATATTGTTCTGGTACGTAGCCTTCATTAAAACGATTCCTAATGTTTGCGCAATTTGATTTCCTTTTAACAGGCATTTAATTTATTTTTTTATTTATTTTCAGGTTTGGAAAACGTTATGAAATACCTCTGTTAATTCAGAGTATTGTAATGAACATAACAATGTTTGTGATGATCCACCTGTGTGTCACTGTTCGCAAAAAGAACCAAATTATTAGAGCAAGGGAAAGGATATTCACAGGTTAGTATTTTAGATAATTAGTCAAAATCTGATAACTTTAAAAATTCAAGTCCACAATGCTCTGATATAAAATGAAAATACTATTTTCGACAATATTGTATAAATTTAACTTCTTTTTACATTATTATTAAAAGCTTCAGTACTCAAAAGTTACTTAACTCCATTCCTAATTAAAATATTTATGTTATTATTGCTAGTCTTTTATCCACATTAATATGCTAGCTACCTTTTAATTAGTTGTATATTTTACAGTTATTTTATTTATGAGCCTGTGGTGTCCCACTGCAGGGCAAAGGCCTCTCTCCCTTCCTTCCACTTTTCACGATCCATTGATAATACCCGCCATTCTTTTTGAAATATTTTACAGACATGTTAAAAGAATATGATTTATCTTATATGTATAATTTTGTTTAGCGCACATTTTTTATTTCAAGGTTGTACTGGGTATCAGTTTAATTATTTACTTTAATGATTACTTTGGCTTTATTTATGAATCTTAACACTTAACAGCTTATTTTCGAAATTTATTTTAATTACCTATCTGGCACTAATTTTCTATTTTGTTAACATTATTTTTATGTTTTGTTTGGTGGTTGGTGTATTGATGGTGACATTAGGCGCAATATTCATGTTATATATACTGTTGTGTTGTGTGAATGGCTCAGCTCAGCCGGATGAGACAGCCCGCTGGCTGGACCAGCGCAGCGGAATCTCTCGGGGCGATAAACCACATCGGTTTTATGGTGAGTACATTCCCGTCACAGTCTTGAAGTAATGTCTGGTCTGCTGCAACCCATTCTTAATTTATCATCATTTAAGATTTTTTGTTTCAGCTGCAAATGGTGTTCGCTCATGCTTTGGATTGATTCATTTTCTCATTTTCCATTCAGACGTTCCTTTGGGTTTTGATAACTTGTCAATTTTCAGTTGCATTTTCATGTGCTTCAGTGAGTTTATTACAGCATGCGAGTATTGTCACCTAGTGAGTCTGTTTAATTAAGGTAATGTATCATGTCATGTTACTTATCTTTTGTTTGGCCATAAATAAAGATTTATCTTAAATGTTTAAGGAAACTATACAATATTATTTTTATTGTTTTTATATTTACTACTAATTGGTTCAATGCTCTGTCGCAATCAGCTTGATGATAACAAGTATAATAATTAAGCTAGTTCCTTATCTGTGGTGGAGTCCAGGTCCAGAGCAATGACTGACGGGCTGATGGGGTCATTTCATTATATTCATTTGTATGTCAGTTGTGGTGTTATCTTATAGGTAGGTATGACAATTACGTCAAACATGATGTGATGTTGTTAACTGGACTACGCATTATGTTACGATCTTATGATATGCAAGGATAAACATTTTAGTAGGCATCCGTGACGCGAGGCTACGGCTAAATAGTGTCGTAGCTACCGCGCAGCGTATGGTAATGTTACCATTGCATTTTTTTTTTATCGGTATACCTTTTTGTTCATGGTATTTAGATATGGATTCAGAACAATAACTTAAGCTAATTGCAAAAGTTTAGAAACTAACAACGCGTTTTGTTATCATATCAGATAAGTTATGAAACTATAAATTGCAGAAGCACCTGTATTATTTGTCATCAAATCTATAAATTTTCCACTAAGGTTTCTCATACTTTCATTTTTTTTAACTTTGGTTTTATGTTTGTGTTGTAATACCTATTGTGTCTTGTCTGTTGGTCTTCATATTTTTAGTACCTGTATAGTATATGTATCCTATAGATTAGATTGTATCGTAATATTTAGTACTACATAAACCTCGCTCGTTGCTCTTTTAATTATTATAAACAATATCATTTATGTTCAATCTTCGTATGTGTGGTTAATTAATGAATCACCCTATACTATACCTGCACACTGATTTCCATGTATGAATCATAATACAGTCCATGCAAAAAAATAGTAACTAAGAGGTCTTGATGTATCTAAATGGTTTTAACATCTTTGCTTCCAGATATGGAAAGGAAATATTTCTGGGCGTGGACGGACTTCCAGAGCTACTTAGATTGTATGCTGGTGTTTTCTGTGATCGGTGCTGCCATCATGTACCTGATGATAGAGTTCGGCCCATTCGTGGAGCTGATAGGCTTCCTAGCAGTGTTCACGGAGGCGATGCTCGGCGCGCCACAGATAGCTAAGAATCATCAGAATAAAAGTACTGAAGGAATGAGGTGGGTTTGCTTTTTTTAAGTTTACACTCTGTATAAATCTGATATTAAAACAAATCATTCATATTTTTGATGACAGATTGATACAAATCTTAGATACAAGAATCGTAATAACTTCGTTAGCTTGTATTTACGACCATCTAATAACTTTTTATTTTCCATGCTGGACTGGGAGTGAGAGAAAAACATAGAATGTGCCAGCTGCATGTCCTCCCGCGCATGCTGTAAAAATCAGCTAAGGGTTCGAGGGTTTCAGTATTGTAATTTAGGCGATGGGCTGACAACCTGTCACTATAGCAATATACATATCCATCTGGAATAACCCTCAACATTTGTCAGACGTGGCGGAACGACCTATGCCTACCCCATTAGGGATAAAGGCGTGATTATATGTATGTAATAACTTTTTCTAGAAGTCACTTATTACACGTTCAATATCCGGAACTGATTTTCCTATTTCCATGCTATTATACTTAGGAACTATGACCCTAACATTGAAACATAAGCAGTAAATGCATTATACAATAAACCACCTCATTGCAACAATTGCCAGTGAAGGTCGTTCACTGCATCTAGGATCATTTCACTACCCACGTGTGCTAATTAGCATTCTACACATGTTCATAAAAAACCATCCGGTGGTTAAATTGGTCCGAAATAGAACTCATTATTTGCACCAGCTAATCAGAGAGGTCGAACTAAGTTCTGATAGTAACATACTTGTATCTGACCTAGATACAGTTTTGTTCTCATTCTGGAAGATGTTATGTTATGTTATGTTATGACTTATCAGTCAGTATGTTATTTCGAAATTATTAGCCGTAACTGTCCACTACTGGATATGGGCCTCCCCTAATCAGGGTCTCCCCCAAGCTGAGGGTGATTGCCATACTCGCCCCCCATAGCCGGGAAGATTCGGCAGTCTAGTATTGAAGTTTTTTTTTTGAACATGGTTATTACCACTATGATGGTTAATTTTGAATACCATAATATTTCAGAGCGGTTGCAAGCTCCATGGGCACGAGTGGACTGTGTACGCACACAATTGATATAGTAAAGAACAGCGAAAATTTCAAAACTTATACAGTATGGAAGATATTCATAAATTCTTTTTCTTATTTCCAGTGTAAGCATGGTAGTAATGTGGATGTGTGGAGACGTGTTCAAGACGTGCTACTTCGTGTTGAGGGAAGCCCCGCCGCAGTTCTGGGTGTGCGGCAGTCTGCAAGTCTTTTTAGATATCGTCATACTCTTCCAAGTAAGTACCTATCTTAAATTCATGATTAGCAAATGTGGATGCTTTTGTTTTAGGGACATGATGAAATATTTAGTGAAACCAGAGTGAAAATCACTACTAACCAACAGCTATTTATATTACGTATGCCCAGTAAGTCACAGAGGACATAACCCTTCAATCGCAAGTTTTGCATATTTTGATTAACCTATCACAAAATTAAAACCTCAGTAAAAGACCTCATCATTGACGCACCGATTAACCCCTTGTCTACATCTGCTCTTCATTCAATCGCTTGCTCTATCACGATTGCCTATCCATGAATCTAATTAGTCTTGGGGATGCTTAACAACAATAACAGTAGTAACGCGCGTCAGGGCCCGCTTTACGCAAATAACTTGCTAAACATTCGAACTAACAAGAAGGAACGCCTTCAAGATTCCTGTCTCAAGATCTGTCTCTGAATTGCAGGTGTGGTTGTACCGACACGCGTCGGCCGCGTCGCGACGGCTTCGGCGCGGCGACTAGCAGTGGACCGAGACCGACTTATAGCACGCGACACCCCCCCACACCCGCGCCACCCTTTGCGCAACCATTTCCCCCCCTCTACTCCGACGCCTTCCAGTTTTATGACAATTTTTAGATGAGTTTTTACGTAGGTTGTGCGCCGAGTTACTTCCTTTTATAGTGTTATATATGCGAATTGGTTCCTGACTGTTTTTAGGATTTGAACACCGGTTATATGTAATTTTTTAACAGTTTAGTTTTGATTTGTGAGTAATGAGATTTTTATCAGAGATCTTTTTGTTAGAGGTATCCCAAAGCAATTTGCTATCACACCAAAAAAAATACCTCTATTTTATAATACTGATATTGTTAATAACCGGTTTTCAAACCCTAATTATCTAGATGTTGATGTGTGTATTCATCTAAAACAGTATTCAATCGTTCTGTGCCATCGGACTATCGATAAAACTATCGATAATATGTACAATGGGCTTTCATGCAAATATATATTTAGTACCTAATACTGAGACCACATAAGGTGCCAATTTTTTCGACGGCACATTCAGAGTTTCAACTTCCTATGACCAGTGAAACAGCCAACATTAATTTAGAAGTGTTTTGAAAAAAATCCTAATAGGTACTTATTCTGGAGACGTTTTTTTGTATTCCGTAGTCATACGGTGCTATAGGTGTGTGCCTCAATGGGACATCGAGGTGAAATGTCCTAGGTCCTAAGGTAAGAGAAGTAGAGCATTTAATAGTGAAGATGTTAGAGTAGGATAGAATGTGTTTGGTTTAAGTGAGATATCTTCGGCTGCTTCCCATTTTGTGAAGTTTTTTTACTAGAACTAGAAGTTTAGAAATATACGTAAGGAAGCTTCCTAACAGGCATGATTCTGGCATACGTACGCCTAAAGCTAGTGAAGGTTAAATGTAGTCTAGTCCTGTCTCTTTCGCATATCAGACGAAGAAAATGGAATATTTCTATTCATTGTTTCTTGTGACAGCGACTAAACAAAATTGGTTTTAGAAACGTACTGCCAGAATTATCAGCAGGCAAGAACTACCAATGTAGCGAAGTAGGTAGGAAAGAAAAAAATAGAATAGATGACCTAGGTAAACGTGATGTAGCCTAGTTTGACCATTGTGATAATAATCACTAAATTAAGAATCCATAATTTTATAATGCAGTTCTTGCACTAAAAATAGATGTTTGCAGCTTCTCTGTACTTTTTATATCCGATATCGATCCCAGAAAATACATTTCGTATCGATAATTATTTGCCCTAATATAAAAATTGGTCAAAACATTCTCTATTACCTGGGCAACTTTTTGCAGAATATAGTTAAGTTTAATAAATCAAAATTATTTCGTTGTGTGTTGTAGAATAGTGTTTTTTTATACTGTGCTTGCTTTTTTTAATTTAATGGACTTATCTATTGTACCTTATATAGAGAGTTTTAAGTATTAATTGTGATAATAATGCTTTTTGGAGTAAATAAGTTTTCAAATAGTCATTAATTACATCACCTATGTGTACAAATAGTCAGTTGTTACATAGTTTAATTATAAGTAGGTTTAGGTAGTTCGAAATTCCATTGTTTAGTAAATTTTGAAGAATGAACTACATTTTTTAATAATGTTGCGATAATTTTCTAGGTTCATATAGTATATTAAGTAATGCTAGTTTAGCTAGAGCATTTTAATAGGTATAATAAATTTAAATACGAAGCTTCCATCTTGGTTTGCAATTGTTATATTAATTAACAAAACAAATAAATTTTATAGGAAAGTCGGTACTTATGCGGTGTTATTCGTAAAACCGTTCATTGACAGATCTTGATACTGTTTTTAAAAAGTACGTAATTATATAATTATTTATTATTATTTGTAAGTGTAATTAACGCTTCCACAAATCGATTTTAATGCCTCAATATACATATAATTTATGTTGTCTAATTTGTCTGTGTATATAATCTCCTAGTAATTTTGTTTAGTCTTCCTGGCGATGATGTCATTAAGAGTAATGAAAAATGTGTTTGAGTTAAAAGCAATTTGTTATCATAATTTTCATGTATAATTCTTAAGGTGCTTTTCCACTGAATTGGATTTAAGTTTTAATTTAATGTTTTATAAGTAGATAAATTTAGCACATAATATTTGAATTTAGGCAGATTTTCTACCGTGTGGGTAATTTATGGAGTCGCCGTCAAAAGATTAAATAAATGCTTGAGTTAGAGTTTTCAAAGCGGTGCACAGCCTCTGACATAGGTACATGACATGACCAAATATTTCACTGTCAAACGAAATCAGGTCAAATACCTACCTATGCTGTGCTGATATAGATAGAGTGATTGAGCAGTAAAAGTGACTGAGATAGAATCGACGGCGCTCTTTTGTTTTGACATACTTATTAAAAATAAGAAATCAATAGTTAAAACCGCGTGCGTTTGTGATTGACTGTTTTTGACGCGGCTTTGTCATTCCAATCCAATCCAGTGGCAACGCAGCTTTATCCTAGACAAACGAACACGAGAGAGTATAGAAAAACGTGATCGAACATATCAATATTTATAATATAACAAATATATAAATAAATAGCTTAGATATTTGTATGGTGGTGAATATGCGAGAAATGTATTTGTCAATTAATATGTAGATTTATATGACAAAAAAAACCATCGTATGTTGTCGAGAAGTATGTTGTGATTTTAGGAGTTATCATTTCTTATACGAAATAAATTATATTGTTTGTTAATTAACGTTTGGTATTTTCATTCTAACTAGTTATTCGTACGCATTAAAAAAATATCTCTTATTCTTCGTGTCCCAAAAAGTACTTTAATTTTAAAGGCTCTACATTCGTTTTAACCCTTTACAGCATACGAGTCCAAATATGACCACAATGTTTTAATCAGTTAGTTTCACTCAGTAAAGGTAACCAAACAATTATAAATTATCAAAAATGGGTGGTCATATTTGGACTCGTATGCGTTAATGGTTTAATATGAAAATGTTTTAAAAGGACTAAAAGGACCAAAAATATAAAGCGTGTATGTATGCAAAACGCCGCACGACTGCAATTTTTTTTAACCAGCTTAAATGATACTATTTAAACGTAACCCCGACCTTTAAATCAGACTCCTGACCCCTTCATTCAAATCTCGTTATCTCGCCAAAGCTCCACCGACAATTCGTCGCATACGAAATATTGACATCAACGCGTGACGTCACGAACTCGAGAACAAATCTGACGCTACCAATTAGAGGGTAATTCGAGGGCGCCTTGCTCCTCTGTCGTCCAATTCTACACTATAGTGTCGCGACATAAAGCTCAGTAATCATCATTATGAACCTCTACGTCAGCGGAGAGTTTAGAAGAATATGTGTTCTATGTGCAGGGAATAGGGGCGCGGGTCCCGGGTGTGTGGAGCAGGGTGGATCGATGGTGGGTAGAGGGAGAGTAGCGGGGCGCCCTCTGGAGGACCGGGCGGCGCGCCGGCAGTGCAGGGCTGGCCGTCGCCGGGGGAGACGTCGCCTCGGGCCTCCAGCAGCAACCTTCTATCACCAACGAGGTAAGTGCTATGTAAACGATTCTTTACTGTCCACTGTCTCCGCTTCTCCGGAAGTTCCAACTGATTACTTTTTTCTTTATTTGTTTACTTAGTCGTCGATGTTTTTTTTTGTCGGAACGTTTTCGATAACTGCGTTGTACCCAAACTGTCATTGATGAATGGTTTTGTGGTCATTGATGAATTCTTTCCATTTATTTGGTTTTTTGCTAGTGAAAAAAAACTGCGGTTTAGCATTTCAAAGCAAACGACGATTCATATTTTTTTCTTTTCTCAATCTTTGAAGAAGAAGAAAAAGATTATCATTGAAGTAGGTTCACTTTAATTTGACTAACAACTTAACAAGCATGATGTTGTGTATTTTAGATACGAGGCTATTTTCAAATGTTTTTTTTGTAATTTACCTAAAATAGAAAACACCATTACCTATTATTATCAGCCTATGTTGTCGCACAAAAATACGACACAAAAAATAAATGTAACTTATTTGAAGAGCATTAGAAACACTTTTTTTTTATTTACTATAGTTGGTACCTACCTGATTACCTGATACCTACACTACACATGCAGATAATAGATATAGGTACACTTAATTAACCTATTAGCAATTGGGTACTTGACTGGGTAGCTTGAAAAATTCAAAACGTTTATACTTAAAACTGATGGCTAAAAATATTGTGGGTTTCATTCATCATTAAAAAAAATGCACATTTAGATTTTAATAATCGTGTTAAAAGTATATAAGTTATTGATTTGAGTAGTCAATATTTACTAAAATGTGACGTCATAACTCACTATTTTCATACAAAAAAGCGTTTTTGACATTTCATAAAAAGTTGCTGATTTGACTAGTTGGAAAGTAGCCAATTATCTTGTACCTGTTGTGGGTACAAATACTAACTAATCGTATCAATTTATAACTCAGGTAGTCAATTAGTGATCAGCTCATGGAAGGAAGGACTAATGTTCGACTTCCCGCGATATTAAAACCAATTGGGGAGTTCACTACTATTCAATTTTATATTTATCTAGTTTTCTTTGATATAATATGACATATACCTACAATATATTTGATTACATACAGACGATAAAATAATTCATTTTCATGTCAGAAGAAAAATGACAAGTTATTTTTTTATTATTTTTATCTTATAATCAAAATTATTTTAATATCGAGTAAGTTTTTTTAGTACCTACCTAAGTCGACAATTAAATGCACATTTTTAAAATGGGGAAGACAGAGCTCCTATTTTTATTCACAAAGTAAACCTCAATATTAGAGAAGAAATCTCTTCAAATTTATCGGTACTTACGGATAAGACAAGAATGTAATAAGCAAGGTTCCCTACATGTTATTCATTTTATCTATAATTTATTTACATCGGTCTGCATCCGATTGAGTTCAATGTCGTGGCGTTGTTGTAGCTGTTATCAGTTGAATGCACTTCTGATAAGCACGGGTAAGATTTAAGTAATTATTTTATTATCGTTTTGACTAGGTGTTATCATATTTATATTCTTCAGAATAAATTCTTTGTTATGTCCTTTATCCATTTAAAAATTCAAAATAAAAAGCTAATAGTAAAAAAAAACCTTTTTAGCAAATTTATTATTTTTAAACATAAAAAAACTACAATTTTATATTGTGGTTACTGAAAACAGGAACAAAACAAAAACACCAACGAAAAAAATATAGTTTTCTTCTATATTATAAATATGCATGTATGAAAAATTAGATAAAAATAAACATCAAAACGGCTAAATACATACAAGACAGAGAAAATTGTGATCGCGTGGAAAAGAAAGTAGAAACTTATGTGAACGTGTATGGAGTTAGCTAGGTTATAAATAAGCGTTGAACACGTATTCTATTTATAGACTGGTTACTCGCTACTTGCTGATACATAAGAGTACGCACGTACAGAATACTATTATACAGGGTGTAAAAAAAAGTACTGCGTTCCTTTAAACCACATGTTCTACTGGTGATACCAAACAACTTTCCCCAAGCACAAAAATTTTACCTCGAAAAATAATCTTGCCTTTTTCATACAGAGATGCTCTCTCTTTACGGGATCTCCAGTTTTGTATGGACAAGGCAATCTTTTTTTTTGGAGCTAAAATTTTTGTACTTTGGGAAAGTTGTTTGGTATCATCAGTAGAACATGTGGTTTAAAGGAACGCAGTACTTATTTTTACACCCTGTATAGGTACGTATGTGAACACAACTTTTACCCACCTTTTAAGCGGTCACATAAAAAAAATACATTAAACCATTTTTTCATTTTTCTTCGTAGCCACGGTGTTACGATTTTGCTACGGCGTAGCTACTACCTTTTTCATATTTATGTTTATTAAACATTTTATCCCAGAAGAGAATGTTTTTTTTTCAAGTATCGACTCTAGGTAATAAAAAAACATCTAATCCTTCCTTATGCAAATCCGGATGTGACCTACAATATTATAGCAATCGGAAGTTCATAATTGCACTACCAATCAGATTCGATTGCTCGCGATCCTCGAAACGCGGCCACTACCAAGGCGAGGTCAATGATGCACGGTGGATGCTACTTCTTTGTTTCATCTATAGTAGGTACTGGTACTTCGTACATATATAGAATCACGCCTATATCCTTTAAGGGGTAGGCAGACCGTTAATGGTTTAAAAGCAATTTCCACCACGTTTGATTTTCGAGCGACATTTAAACAGGTAATAAGGTTTATGCTTACAAAAAATTATCCATATCTGAACTTATTTACAAAAAATATCGAAAATTATAATAACAGTGAAAACAGAAATTAAATTGATCAAGAAATCACCAAGATATACCATCATAAAGCTAGTCGCTACCGCTACTATCTCTCTTCGAAACGAAATTATTATATTATTATATGGAAGTAGTATGGCGCTCGTGTAATTGTGACGTCACATTTACACGTCGGAACTCTCTTTTTAACCAACGACTTTAAAGCATTATAACTCGTAAACTTATGGGTAGGTATTTTGTGTTTTTTTTTTCACATTTATTTTTGTATGGTGACAACAATTCTTACTGATAATGAAAAAAGTCATGAATATACCTTATTCTGGTACTCGGTTGATAGTTGGTATAACGGGTTCTCAGGTCGAAACCTAACTTGCAATACACCAAATCCTTCAGCTCTTTATAACTTTTACTGTATGTCCGGCAACACAAGTAGCTGGTACATTGTTTATATCGTTTCCAGTTCAACATAGTTAATAATTATACTTTTTTCCATAAAACGTACAGTCTGATAATAATGCTCTGTGTTGTTTATAGTTTGGTTGGGTCGTTACACAGCTCATTGTACGATAAGATAATCTAATGTTGGGTACTACAACAAGACAGCATAATTATTCATATAATTATTTACTTTGTACAATCAGTACACATTAAACATTTTCAATTAATCTTCATAAAAAAATATTTTAGTTAGGTTGGTTTCTTTCTTTCATCATAAGTAGCAGCAAAATACGTACACCCTATGCGTGCCTACGAAGAAAAGGCTGCGTAGCTACATCTTAAATTTCGTCAAGTATTTTAAAATTTTAGGTTATTAAAGCTTCTGAGATAAAGACCATTCTTTGTCAATTTCAATCACTTAGCCTTAAGAATAACTCATCAAAATAAGACAACATGCTGGAAAATACGGCCCCATATAAAAAGACAGCACTATTACTGTATACTACAGCATCTAGGTATGCTAGATGGTCCAATCTCTAAGTGCTATCATACATACTACTATACTAGCTAAAGTACTATAGAGGCTGCATCGTCCGGTCTCAAGGTGAGGTCAAATAATGCAGCATCTTGATACTGTTTCTTTGTTCATCTACATTAATGTAACAAGTAAATATTTTATTATTAAACGATAAACAAACAAGCCTTGTCTCACAACAAACAAGTAAGCCGTGTCAAATATTCAATATGAACAAGTAAATAAAAAGGTCAAATAAAAACACAACCGCGTATAAAATGAGCTTCGAACTATAAATCATTATCATACGGTCATTTAAAACAAAAAATAATGTCAGAAACCTAAAACTGATTTGCAAATACCTATTCAATTATACCCCATTTAGCATAATTCGTTGTTTATTTTTTTCAAAATGGCGTCTGATTGTCGCCATATTTAATTTTTATCAAAATCATGTCTTCAGTGACACTCGCAAGGTTAGACGAATCGATTGACGTAAGGATACTTAAAATCGGCCCACGCGTTTGGTCTCTACATACAAAGGCTGACAAACACATTACCCTTGTCTTTGCTTTACGCAGTCGGGTAAAAAGATAAACTTTGTTTAAGTTGATATGTTCATAGAGCTTTTTAGAAAGGGCTTTTTTGCTTAGGTACTATCAGTTAGAGAGCTTTACCTACAGATAGAGAGCTTTATTATTTTATTACTCTTTACCGCGGGGAAATTTCACTTCCCATGGGAAAACTAATTACACTGCAGACGACGACATCCCGGAAAGCTAGCTTTAAATATACCTACTTGTGAAAACTTATTTTATGTAGGTAGAATCGGTAGAATGATGATAGAGTACTCATACTATAATAATAAATGTAGGTACCTTACAAGTTACACGTGCAACCTAGATATTGTGCATACTTAATGAGTTTACACGCTACTGGATTTAATTACGAGTACCTTATGCTTAAGAAAAAAAATTGCAGTAAGTTTAAATGCAAATCTTATCTTATCAAATTGAAAATTTAGGGTGGGATGGGATCTACCCCCTAGTGGTCCACCCCGGGCAACGGCAACACAGGCTTGCCTGTGAATAAGTCCGGCCGAATGATCCCAACAAAGCGGTGGTAGGCTCCGCAAGGGGCCGCGACCACCCTCTGACCGGAGTCCGGCGCCAAACAGCTTGTTGTGTTTCGTCGGTGCGTGTGACTACCAGTGAAACACGTAAATTTACTTCTTTATGAATAAAAAGTTAAGGTGAGGTGACCGAAAAAAAATGTCAATGAGAAGAAAATTTACCCATAATTAAGCCTCGAGGCATTATTGGCATTCCCACAAACTGACGGACACAGCAAGTTGCTTGACCTAGATTCCAGTAGAACTGAGCGGGGTCTACATTTCAAAAATGTTTTGCTAGCTCCAGAATTTTATTTCCATGAAAACTAGAGAAAAAATATTTTTCAAAATGATATTTCAGTCCGAGGTTGGTACTATACTGAGCTATTAGTACAATACGGAAGAATTAAGCACCTTAAAAGTTGTTTTACGTAACTGGAGCTGTTGTGAATTAATCATACATTCCTTTGTATGACGTTGAATCAGGAAGCGAATGGTGTCGCATATTTTCTGCGTTTGTCGCTACAAGTGTGCTTTTTGAAAGGCAAATTCCTTTGCATTTATAGATACGAAGATTTATAGCTGTTAGAATAGAATAGGCTTCATTGCTGTTTGCTTAGTATATCTAATATTGCAACAATAACAGTTTTATGTTATGGCATGCCTATTCGGCAAGATTTTTATACGAATCCATTCCACTCGATTTTATTGAATTAAGTATTTTGTAGATGTTTATATGTGAATCTCAATACCTTTTGAATTTCTTTTCGGGGTATGGAATTAACTTCGAGAAATTGCTTTATATTTTCGGCTACATTACGACGCAGTAAATACGCCTAAATACCTTTAAGTACCATGAAGCCTGAAGCTTAGTTATCTTGACTTCATAAATCGATGATTAATTGGTTTATTTAGCTGATTCTGTGGTCTAGTGGAGAGCCTTGATGGACTCTCGCTCCGAATGTCATGGATTCGATTCCTACACTCAAAAAATGTGGTATTTCCAACTTATCTCACTCTAGTTTGGTTAGCCTCTTACTTTCCCCCGTGGACTGAATGGTCCGACGATTAAAATGACTCCGTGCCTAGGAGGGCACGTTAAGTCGTCGAACTCAGTCACGATAGTGGTCCTTAAGTCCTTACACGAACAGTATCAGAGGTTTATTAGGCAGTTAAAAAATTTGACTCTAGGGTGCATCGGGTCTTTCAACTTGACCAAAAATGAGGACAATAAAGTGAAATATGCTCACGACAAGGACGAGATGCGATAAAAATAGGAACAGTGCTTACGCCTATCGAGGCTCAATCTTGCGTTTATCGTAAATCGATACGCTTGAGCGAACATAAAATGCGAAAAACTCACAGCCTCGGTATTGATGAGGCTCTCGTCCGCAAACGACTCATAAAATAAAATCTCAAGCTTATGGAAACTTCTCTCTTTTCACTTTTTCCATATTGCCATTGGTTAAGAGGTTGAAGGTCGAATAAAGTTATGAGAATGGATTTAAACGATTCAAACCTGGAATGTCTCTTGCTAAATCTAGTTAAAAGTTTGTTCAAAGGGAAAGCTATTTAAATTAATAAAACTTAAAACAACAAACAAACATAGAGAACCGATACCTCCTTCCTACCCTTTTATAGTACCTATTTATGAAGGTAAGAAAATTAATTCAAATTGCTTAAATTTTGCTGTAGTGAGAGGCATGCCTAACTAATTAAGCTCTCTCTCTCTCATATCTCTGCATTAAAATACTATTCTTTTGCTGGACTTTCTTTGAACATTAATAATGCAATCCCCAGGAGGCTGGATTCATAACGTTAAAGCTACTAAATCCTTGTTAAAGCCGACAATACGGCTCAGAAAGCCGACATTTTCTTTTATGAAGGTGTAACGATATTCAAATAATAATCGCCATTATGGTACGAGAGCCACTTTGTGTAGGTATAAACAACATTTAGGCCGAATGGCTCTTAGTTATGTTTGAAATTCTTATTTTGCAAGGGTGAATGAATTTTCCCTTTCATATTCGTATACCTAATGATGCCTATACGTTTCTCTTTTGAAATGTACGTGGAGTAATGACGCGCTATCACGTCTTCAATTATTATTATAGCCCCTATTTTCTTCTGAAAGCTGTTCTTAAAAAAAACAACAGAAATACATTTAGGGCACTGTTTTTTTGTTATTTTTACTGCCACTGTTTTCTTTTAATTATGTTACTCCGTGACGTTAATAATGAGTTTTTCCGAGCAGTACCTACTGTTGAATAGTGGTTGATACCAGCCTCAAAAAGAAAACTAAATATAACTAGCCTAGATTGAGGCTATATTAGATGCTTGCGAAAGTTTTAATTAATTCCTTGAAAGTGACTAGGTAGATTCTTGGAGTAATAAACTAGATATTAGGGAGTGATATAACAGATCCGGGGATAATAGCGTCACCTGTAGTCGCCCGGGGTCATTTTGACGAAAAAAACGTAACCCCTAAATCAATAAATAAAGAGTTAGTTTGAGATTAAATCGAAATTGAATCTTTATTGCATCAAAGAACGAAGAATATAAAAAAGTTAAACCTTATAACTTATTTAAGCACTCGTGACTTATTTTCGCTCATTCTACTATTTTAAACGGGTCAACTCGCGATTCATATTTAGGTAAAACAGGAATTAGGACGTTTTATCCCGACGTTTTGACTTTGTTACACGAGTCGAAAAGTTCAACCAGCTTTTTGCATTTAGTGTACTTAGTTAGGTAGCCATAGCGTAGGACTTAAGTATGCAGCAATAAACGACACATTAAAAGCATTACCACCAGTCCAAAAAAAAACGCATTTTAGCGGACTGTTGATACTCTTCCATGTACGAAGGAGAAAAATATAGCCGTGACTTTATACATGGCTAGAGGGCTGTCAACATGAAACAGGGAAAACCGCCAGTCATCTAAATCGCTCAGACACTAGACCAGCGGACACATTTCCATGTAGATGGGTGTATGCCGACGCGACAGCACCACCGCATTTTAATATCATACATGCCACCCCAGTGGAAATCACGACAAAATGTACCTTTTACTACAATTTTATGCTATGAAAACGGACTGGGAGTTTGGTATAATTGAAAACAGCTTGCCTACAGCGTTGAGAGATATTTCGTTTATTTTACAAACAATTTCACTAGATTTTGTTTTCGATTGCAATTTTTAAACTCTACTTAAGACTTTCTTTGTGTTGAAAAGTTGAAATTGACCCAAAAAAGAACTTGATACTTACCTACCTATTAAAACTTTACATGGAAACAATTTTGAACGAAATCCATTAATTTTCCGCCGTAATCGAAGTCTCTACATCTACCATGTGAGCAAAAAACTTTACTTACGGACGGTCTGAAACGCGATATTATCGCGATAGAGAAAATTAACCCGGAATATTACGAGCATTGAGACAACTACTTATATTCTGCCATTTTTGCAGTGGTATGGTGCGGTACAGTACAAGAAACGAAGAGCAATCTATTCACTGCAGTGCTGCTGTGCTGCCTTATAAAGCGAACCGAGATTCAAGACTTGTCGTATAGTACTGTACAGAGCTGGTTTTAGTCGCTTGTATAAAAATGTTTACTGTTCCTCACTTCTCCTGTGGCGGAACTGACCCGGCCCCCACACCATTTATTTCGTCCCGCTTTCCCCAGGATATCCATGCCCTTTTTGTTTCATTTGCTCCATTCACTCTGTGTCGACACACCGGAATAATATATTTTCTTTTCGCTCTCCACATGTGCGGGATTACGTTAAAATAAATTGCGCGCTGTGTGTGTGTAATTTTTTTAATCCCGCATTCTGATGAGACATTTCCGCTGATTTCACCCAAATTTAAAATGCTTACATGCCTAAGTTCATTTAATTTTTCCATTTTTAAACGTTTTGGCACTAAACAAAAAGTACTTGGATTAACTAACTGCTAATCAGGCCAATATTTTTGAAAATGTTATGGAAATATTGAGCCTTGAATTGAATTGAAGCCTCTATTAGAAAGAGCCTCGAGCAAATCTATCTGTAATTTCCTTCTGGGGCTCGACCCAATATTCTCCGAACAATATGCTTATGATCAGACCTTATAATTCACTAGAGAGCAAGCGACTATGCACAAAAACGTTACGAAGCGAACAACAAAGCGGCCGCGAGAGTAGAATCCCAGCGGTGTGCCTGGGATGAGGAAGCTACGGTTCTTAAACTGGAGGAGATTAAGAGAATACAAAGAAGGCAATTCGGTAGGAACACTACGTCACTGAATCTCAACTTAAATATACCGTCCCTTTCAATGACAACACCGAATTGTTCTCTTGATAACGAACAAATCATTCCAAGCCACATGGGCAAAAAAAAATGTTTACTTCTAAAGTAAGTTAAAATCGAAGATCCTAAATTTTCGAATGGCCAATTTAATTTTTCCTATTTCGATTCGACTCGTTATAAATGTTAGTTAAGATTTATTATAATCAGTCCAGTAGCTTTTGAGTTTATATTATCCGTATCAAACATTTTGTCTTTAATAATATTTGTGTAGTAACAGTTTAGAACCACTGTTCAAGAACGTAGCGAATTTTCTTTTTACAGTCGCCTCACGCTCCGCCCGCCTTTGTCGGTATATTTTCAAATGGATAATATTTTATCGCTTCTTTGTAAGCTACCTCCCGTCTCAACTTCTGACCCCATTTTCTGTAGATATAACTTATTGGTTTTTCTCGTTCATTTTTCTCTTACAAGTCCCTTATCGCATGTTCTTTTACGTTATTGATTTCATAATTCGTATGGTACCTTACCTACAAGGAGTAGGTTGGGCCGCACCTCAGGGAGGTTTATTTTCCACACATCGGTATCTTGACTAAAATGTTCAAATGTCATCGTCTATCATGAGAGTACAGAAAGGGACGGCAACAATTTTGGTTAAGATTTAGTTAAGTCATGCTCCTCCACGAATCGATAGCAATGACAAGCTTTAATTAACACGCTCTACTGTACTTATTACATACACCTGCAAACTGATAGCGCTTCACTGAAATATCTATGCTATATTATTTGTTAAAGCCTGTATAAACTCATCAACATTGAATTCATTTGCTTACAAACTTATACTTGTACCCTCGAAACATCCAAAACAATGAATCTCATAACGTAACAATTACACCACAAATGTCATGAGCATCACGTTGTTGGTGGGTGGCACATGGCAGCGGAAATATCATCAATACAACGGAGTGACATTACACACGGAACCCAGTACAAAGGAGAACATTCGAACAATGTTTACAAACACTCGACTCCACTTTGGACACTCACCGCATACTTCGCGTTCATGCTGCCCTGGTAGCTCGTGGAATATCTTGTTACTGATGATGAGGCAGTTAGGGGAGCTAGTTAGGTTTCAAATTCTTCCATATGATGCTTTATTAATATGTCAAATTACAATACCATGGAATCTATGTCAACGATTCATTTAAGAACAAGACTTATAGTTAAATCTGAACTACAAATTAATGCTGAGCGTTTTCTGATCTCTCGTGATAGAAACGGACAGGACCATGTCATGTCGTTTACAAAGCCCAATTGCCGTCATTGTCTTCGGAAGAAATGGACTGAAGCAGTAGTGTTTAATTAATTAAAGAATTTCTCACTTTGGCCTTGTCTTCTAAAAGTACTTTAGTGTTTAGAGGGCACACTAAAAGCTTGTGCCAGTAGGAATAGGAACCTAATTCTATTGCGCAACTATCGACGGCTCCGAAAATTGGAGCGTACGTTGGATAGCGCGCCAAAACATCTATTGTAAACATACTGTGCTGGCTGGCTTTTGTTAGCATAAGTTTTAAGCTTACTGAACTTCACTAGCTATAAGCTATAACTATAGCTACCAATATAGGCTAAAAGCCAACATTAAGCTAGAATATCGATACTATTTTTGTAAGTGTAACTATACTTCAGCAAGGCAACCTTTTCGTGATACAATGTAAAGGTGCTTACATTCTGATCCCCTGGCGAGCAAGTTTCCTAATATGTTTCCTGTCAGCCGCCAGATGATAAATAGCCTCTAAGCTGTGTGTGAATTTCAGACGTACACGTGTACCTAATACCTTGAACCAGTTTAGCTGCAGATAGAGGGGCAGTCAGCTCAGGACTCATCAAACTTATTGTATCCTTGCTTGTCATATCGTGTTTGTCATAGATATTTGCTACAAGAAATTGCATATCAACATACAAACATACAATCATACGGAGACAGTGCGTCACATCAAGGGCTAGCTACATAGAAGCCGATTTTGTCACGTATCTCATTTTTTCTTTATTGAAATTTTAGATAGAATTGTGTAACGCTATGGAGCTGGGTTGTCAAACGCCGGTTAGGTATAGCAATACCACGAGCAATACACTAAAACATTCGGGTTCCTCTACCGGATTTTAGAATTTGCATTTGGAGCGAAGTAGCAATTTCTAATCGTTTTTAGGTTAGTATTAGATCTGGACCTACTACTGTCATATATCTTGTATCCTTGCCTGCCATGTCATGCTCGTCATAGAAATCAGCTTTTTTTTTTTGTATACGCGAGTTGACCTTAGTTAGGTGGTATCCAAATTATTATGCCTTCTCAATTTGCCTCAATTACTAGAACGGTGTTATGTTATTCTATTTCATTCGTACCAATTAACATTTAGGAAAATTTGGCTTCTTTAGAGGCTGTGTAAGGACTATTAGAACGTACCCGCCTACGCACTTGTTTCTCATCAAGAAATCATCAATCGCTCATGAAATTTAGGGCGTAGGTGCTTTTTTATTCACAAACAGCTGCATTTAGATTTTAAACAAAAAATTTGGAGTTTATATTACAGAGGACTTACAGAGGAGCATCATTTTGCTGTTCGGTTTCTAAAAGCAAGTAGGACAGAAATACATATATTAGATGGAGATAATTTCCATGTTCTATATAGACCATGCGTATCTTATAGAACTACTACGTATCAACTAGCACTTAATATTGGAAAGAAAAACACACAAAACATTTTATGCGTCACCCTTAACTAAACCAACCAATCAAATCGCCACCTACACAAATCGCGGCCTATGCTTCAGGATTATTAGTCCATTAAATTGATCACAGCCTCACAGCGGGCAGTGGGGGGGGGACGTGACGTTACGCATGTAGGGGGGATTGCACCCCCCCACCCCCTCCGCTCTCATCCCTCTGCGGCACTCTGTATACATCAGCGTGATGTCTACGATTAATTTGCTTTGGAATTTGAGCAGATATCGTGTCACGCTCTTCGTCAGTTGGATTTGTTTATAAATTGTACAGATTTACTGTTTTTGTAGAGTCTAAATTTATTGCATTTGCCTAAAGATAAGATTAAGCTTTAATTAAGACAAAAATTATTAGGAGTTTTGTTTACTCTATTCTAATTATTTATTCGCTTTTCTCTGTATGAAGATATTTTTCAGATTTTTTAGCAAGAGAATTAATTAAGTTTTGAAAACGACTCTAATCAGATCAACGCACTTACGATTAGGTGTCTGTATTTAATCATATCATAATCACACTGATTAAAACCAAAAGTTCATCTCTTTCTCATATGAGAGTTTTGAGAGATTTTCAGAAGAGGACAGTTATTTGCTTGTATTAACGGGTTGTATTATATTCCATCCAAAAAGATTAAATCGCCTAAACTAAATGGTTTAAGTTTAACCTTTTCCTGGGCTATTTCAGTATGTCCAACATGGAAGAAATACACACGCGTCATAGAGTTCATGAATAGAGAACCTACGCTTTTAGTTCAACGCTACTTTAGACTCCTACGCATTTTATTTCCACACAACAATAGCTTTAATGGATCACACTTTATAAACTTAAATAGATTTCTATTGTGGCTAAGATAAGATCATTGGATAAACTCTAAAGATGTTCTTTTAGAACAAAGTGGTTATCTAAAGATAAAATAAAAATAGACAATTCTTTAACAAGAATTGCTTCAACATAAATTGCTTTTTGTTGGAAAGTTTTTACTTAAACAATTTTAAACAAGTTAATCGATCTCAACCAAAACAATCGGGTGAATGTTTCGAAGTAATTATATACCTACGAATAAAAAAATAAATTGTTCATTGGGGAAAATTATTCAGTTTCATAGACAGCATCATATATAGGTGTATACCTTAAGTATCAGATTTTTTTACATATTATAAAATGTTTCTTATTTGACTAGTACTTAGTTAGATCATATCCTAGTAGGAAACTAGGGGATTATTAGATTTATTAGCCGCTTAATCGTGAAGCTAGAGATGTTCAAGGCAAGTTTGTTTGCTGACCTTACATCTTAAGACTAAAGTAACTAGCAATTAACAAGATCAGCAAATTAACCTTTCGTAGATGCATTACATGGATCTAGATAGATAATAAATTCTAAATTACCTTTAGACGATTAAGCTATCATGATTTGATTTGACGTGTATTAACAATAATTAAAGGTAGACGTCCACTCCATGGTTAACTGTAATAAAATAAACATAAAAACGCTGCTTCGTTTTATTTGGGCCTATATATTTTATATTTTAATTAATCTTATCTAAACAATGTGCTGACAACCTTCATTTGTAGTGGTGACTTTACGCTCTACCTCGTACGGTTATAATAGAATATAAGCAATTTTTTGCATAAAATTCAAGGTTTTTTTATACAAAGCTTAAAATTGTATCGTAGCCCTTTCTAAAGTAGAATTCGCAAGGAATGCGGCAGACTGAGAACTGGTTCACTAGTAGAGAGTTTGAACCATCTTTAATGTCAAGGCAATTCGCTTACTCATATCCTTTGAAAGAACTCACTCAATATGATTCATATACCGGATTTTGCAGCAATGGTTGGTACCAATGGTATAGGTCCTTAAAATATACAAAACATGTAATTATTATTTTTTGTGGTATAAAAAATATTCACATGAAAACGCAAAGTTACGGCCACTGCTGCTCCGACTGAGTTGCCGATTTCAAATCCATTGCTTGCATATTTAGATGTTATGTTTCTTATATTTAACCCAATAAGTAAATTTTTATGGCGTTAATTTTTGAATTTCTACGTCAATGGTACTGAGTTCGTTGACTCAGCTATAAAGAATTCAAACCAAACAAATAACATGATTTATTTATCATTTGGAGGATATAAACAAAATATGCCTTTTTTCACTTTATATAAACAAACACATTATTTTCGTAGTATTTGTCTTCTTTCATCGGCAATGTTTGAAATGTTTTTTACTTTTGTATCAAACTTTATATTCTTCACGTTTCATCCTTTTAATGATAAGGAAAACTTGACTTTGCTACGTTATTTTGTCGTTTTTTTCGTTTCGGTACCCAATTTTCTTTATGACATGGAATTTTTCACATTTATCAAATATATTTTGGATCACTGTGCTACATAAATCGTTCAGCTTCATAAAGTACTCAAATAACAAATTCAAACTGACCTTCTGTTTATTTACTTTCAATCAAGTTATCTTTTGTTGTTGTCTGGTGGAAAATATGAGTATGAGTTCAGTATTCAGCAGCCACAACGATTTATTGAGCTCCTCTTGTAAGTAGCTAGCTACTGAGTTGATAGTAGGAAAATATTTCGCTCATTGATTGACTAGCCTATTTTATCATAAAAACCTAACAATGATAGTTTTGCTAGGTCATGGATTGGCTTTAGTGCTACTAGGACTGAAATCGTACATATCTTTTGCCCGAGTCATAATTGGCAGAATTTTTTGGTTAAAAAGATCACAGTTATCTTGATCACCCCCATTATTTTGAGGTAGAAGGCATTTTCTTCGGTTGGGTAAATGTTTTTACAATTTGGTGCCGTGACCAGGATAATGTAACTCTATAGACTAGTAGGTCGCCAATTGGACGAAAGACCCATTTGTGTCCCCCCGTAACAAGCGAATTCATGTCCTCCGGATCGAGAATTCAAGGCTCAAACCACTAGCCCCATAGAGGCAGCTGTAACTGTAGTTAGCTATAATAATGTACTAGGGAGCCAGGACCGCGTAGGCGATATTCACTGCCGGGACGCCCACTTTCGTGAACAATTCTCTGTTGACCTTTGAGCTCCTGGTGTCCTGACCCTCGTTAACTTGCTTCTGCCATTTCTACCGTACCGTGACACGGACGGTTAAGCGCAAAAAAAAAACAATCTCTGCTGACATGATGGGCCTTTTTATTTAATCTTGTATATCACTTTAGGGAGGACGCGAGAAAAAATAAGTTAGAAATTCCGATTTACTTTTCTGTTTTGGATGCTATCATATTTTATTTACGGCTACAGCTTCTATTGTGCTTTTGTTAAAAAGATGTTAGTAGTTGAGTTAAGTAGTTTAATAGTCAATCCCACGTCAATCCCTAATCAGTAACCACTTAATTTCATTATACCTGTATTTTGATTTCAATTTCACCTTTTCACTTTCAAAGCCAAATAGCTTTTACTTTTATTTATGTTTAGTCCATTTCCTCCAATTCCCCGCATTAAACTGTTTGTTGACCTGTCTGAGGGCACGGTTGAGAGTAAACTTAATTATCAATTCGCGCCGTTACAGGCTTACGGGCATCACAGTTAAAGAAACAGGATCAGTATAACAATTTCGACCAAAACTCACCTGCTGTCAGATTACCTTGCTCACCATCCTTCAAAGGCAAACTAAAAACGAAAGACGAATAAAAATATGATAACAATTCCTAGTTGTACAATCGTTGACTGCGATACTGTCTGATCAACTTTACCTATCATTGTTCTATGCTACCTTTAAATATTTTTTACTATACCTGCCTAAATTCACAATAAACAGAAAAGTTGAATTAATTCCGCAGGGGGAAGACTTGTTAATACTCATTTCTTTTCCGAAATTCGCCAGCTTGCAAAAATTGTACAAAGGACGGGGGCGGAGGCCACATTGCGCATATTTTCAGGAGCAATTTGTTCTGTGGTTTTGATGCTCCTTTTACTTGTACTGTGGCAGCGACCTGGAACTGCTAAAGCTATAACAGAGTGCGGAATCCTCAGCATATTGCGGTGAGAAATTTAAATTAAATTCTCCCCAGTCCCCTGTGCCTACCAGAGGGTAGACACCTAGAATCGGTCGGAAGGGACATGATTATAAATAAAAACTTATTACCTGTCATTTAATTGCTTTCAGCAACGATGGCCTTCCGCTCCGGGTGGAGCGGAAGACCGTGTTGCTCTAAGTTTAATTGTAATGAACAAAACCTGTGACAAAACAGATTAATTGATTGTTTTAGCTTGTAAGTAGATTTCATCCCTTAACGATGGTAAGAGATTCCTCTTTTTAGAACAGTTGCTAAGTATTTACTCATTATGATCTAATGTAGCTATTTCTGTCCTTTTGATAGTATTAAAGTAGTACCCGCTTCCTTGAGTAGTAACTAACTACCATAACCACTAACCATTATGTTAGATTTACCTACATAGTCTTTACAATAGAGACTCGTTAAAAAAAAAGTTCTTTATTTTCTCTACATTTTCTCTTCGTTTATTCAGAAAACTCCGTCATAACTCACTCAACCCTCTCATACATACACATGAACGTCAGATGTTGAATATTTTTTAATATTTCAAAGTAATTTGGAATGCTCTCCAGTTACATAATGCTTGAGATAGCAGACGGAGCTCGCAATATGAAAGAGAAATACCGATAAGGATGCTCACTTGGCTAACCGATGCTCCTTATAACAAAAATTTTTCAAACATGTGATGTGAAAAAGGATACTCGTAACTCGTAGCAATTTGAAAAGATGAATCTTGTTTTATGAGCGGAATTGTCTGTGATAGACGTAATCAAAAATATTTCTTGCTGGTTAAAGAGTTTTTTGTAGGTAAATGCCAGTTAGGCGAAGACTGATGGAGACAGGGCAGCAGGTTTTGTGTGACTAGAGGACCAAGATCCAACCGAAAATATTTGGTACTTGTAAGGCATTTTTGCAGCGCATAAACGTATCCACACGGAATATCGCTTTGTTTATAGAACTCTTCTAACGAAATATCAAATGCATACCTATCTGAAGCAAGGAATTCAATAGAATGGCGACTGAACATCCGATTACAATTCAAATATGGACTCTCCCAAGTCAAGAGCTGAGTAAGGCGAATATTCCAGAGTCAAATGCCGTCGCATAATGTAGCCCGCGCACTGTACAGTACATTCCAAAATCAAATATTGCCTTACTGGATTGGAAGTGATAAAAAAATACAATGTTCCAGTTGCTCTTCTTCCCGCGCCTACTATACAGTACATACATACATAAATCACGCCTTTATCCCTAATGGGGTAGGCAGAGCGTTAACGACCCAAACAAAGGTCATTACGCCACGTCTATCAAGTTTTGAGGGTTGTTTAAGATAGATCTATAGATAGTATATTGCTGTAGTGATAGGTTGTCAGCCCATCGCCTATATTACAATATACTAAAACCCTCGAATCCCTTAGCTGGTTTTTACAGCATGCCCGGGAGGAGATGCAGCTGGCACATTCTATGTTTTTCTATCGCTCCCAGTCCAGCACTTTACAGCACAGATAGCAGTAGAGAGAGCTGAGGGTAAATTGGTGTACTTAGGTACTTGTTGCAATTTCAGCGCTGAGCTGACAAACATAGAGTTCTTGCTGCAATTACATTCCATCAATATTTTGTTAGATTATAATTTATAATATAAAGTAGTGACATAACCTGACAAAACACGACTAAACTAATATGATTAAGCATAACAACTTTGCGTTATAATGTACTTATCTAGATTGAGCCATTTCTGGGTGCCATTTACATGGGCGGTTTAATTTAGAAACAGGTCATACAGAATCCGGAATGAGGAGTAGGTAGTTCCGTTTTCCAACCCTTTAGAGACATTCGAGCGAGCGGCCCTGGGAAAGGGTAGGGGTGTCACAAAACGGAATAGACAAAAACATCGGAAAATCTATTTGTATTTTCCGAGTATACGCTCGGTACGCATGCCGACCCCGGACGCTTGAAAAAATAGAACGAATTCCCGGGAAACCTGAATGGACGGCAGCCCTAGAAGAAGGGGACGGGGTGGCAGGGTCGCGCATACTTGGCTAACCACTTATTTTTATCGACATCCAGTTTACAAGAGGGAATGTCGGAAATGCAATTACGAGGGAATGACCTGTCCTATTGCGAAATGCTCAACTCATTTAGAAGGTCCAATAGAAATTGGAAATGGTTTATTGGGATTTCTGTGGTTATGAGTGTAATTCGGTAATATTGGCGATTTCTTTTTTTATTTATTTATTGATGTAAACTTCAATTTTATTGTGCGAATTCGGGGCTTTATCAATTTATTTAGTTAGCAGAGTTTTCAATCTTTCAAACCGCATATGTTTTTTGTTCTTTTAGTCCAGTAGTTTCTTATACCTACATACAAGGCTGCATGAATACAAACTGTCCGCATAAAATTGTCACGTAGGAGCATCGTATCCGTACCGCCAATAAAGTAATTGTTTATTCAGAGCATCACATCTTGCATTGCTCAATAGCAGACTGACATAATCTGCTTCTTATTACCGTGTGTATTGTTAGATCGAAACAGTAGCGACATGCGAGTCTGATTCATCACCCTCGTCAATCTAAACCCGTCTACTGCCGGTTTAAAATAGTACTAGTGCTCCATATATCCATATATTGTAGGTCATAAACAGAAATACAGACGTAGCCAACCTTGTGGTAAACGCGGTATTCATATTTAGATTTAGCCAAAGCCTTTTGACATCCTGCTACTTAGATGGAGGCATTTGAAGTTCTGAGCACTAAGAAATTGTTTTTACTAACTCATACCTTACAGACTTTGATATACAAAAAAACACAAAGCCGAAAGGGTGTGAATTTGCCGGTGAATCTGAACAACTTTCTCCCTGAAATATAGATCGAAAAACGGAAATAACCGACTTCCCGTATTTGTAAAATGGGACACTACTGGTAGCAATTCGTAGTTGAAAAATCACGATTTAACTAATATAAGTCTATACCTGTAATTTTCTATCATGAGAAAACAGTAAGGGACGGCAATAATTTTAGTAAAGATTTAGTTAAGACGTGCCCTCTACGAATCAATAGCACTGCTGACGTTTCTCAACCGCTCTCTGATTAAGGCGATGCTTGCACTCTGAAAGTGGATCTCGTGTGGACGGTGACAGAATCCCTAATTCGATTGAAACCCCATCTGGGCTGGTAATCAACCCCGCAGCCCCGATAGAAGCCATTTGAATTTATACGCTTTAGCTTAGATCGTATGCGCAGATGCGCTTAGAAACGATGAGGTAACAGCTTAAGGAGATGATTTGCATTTGCATGACAAATGAAGTACAAAAGAGCAGCTAATAATTCGATCTTCATTGTATCACTTTCTTTACACTTCTATTAAAATGATAAAACATCTAAGTAGGTAAGTAAGTAAGTACCTCATTAGGTACCAATACTGATAGCTAACGGTCGTAATTAGTTTATATTAATGTTAATTATCATAGATATTGATGATACTATTCATAAAAATACAACAAAATCTGCAACCACAACAGGCAATAAAAGAAATAATTCTAGTTTTGCTACTAAATCTTTGCACGATATAAGTATTAGATACAGTGGGTCTAATCCCAAAGGAGGCTCCTATACAGGCATTTTGCCAAAGGGTAGATGATAACGCGTAAGGCTACAACATGTCCTTACGGTCAAGGACGGATGAAGGTCGAAGCTGAAATCTACGCAGAAACAATTTCGCTTATACACACAATTTATTATGTAATTGTGTGTACAGCACTATTTTATTAATAGCATAGCATGGAACGGCATACAGTAGGTCCTAAAATTATATTTATCTTTCTTTGATACAATTTAATGGAGGCGTTCTATAGATTACTGGTTCTTGTTTACTATCAGGCAGATCGTATATTTTTTACTTCTATAAATAGCCAATTTTTTAAATATATATTAATCATTTTATAAAAAAACGATTCCTCCTAAAATAAATTCTGTAGAACCAGATTTGAACGTGATTAGAACATTCCCGTACATAATTAAAAATGTATAATGATGGAGTTAGTTAAAAATAGTTTAACGGAGAGGAGCTAATTTTGTATTTTTCAAACGATTTACATATCTTTAAAACCTCTGGCGCTTCTTTGGCGTAAATATTTTTGTTTTTATCGTGTTAACAGCCTTATAAATGCGCACCTTTTTTTTGCTTCGCATAACATTATTGACTTGTGTAACAGGATATTTCGTCTTTTATTTGCCCCATCAGCATGAGAAGACATTTTTGAGCGAAGCTAATAAAAACATTATATTTTTTAACCGTTAAGGTTAAAATAGGTTTTTTTATATAGGTGCTATAAAACACATTGTGATCTAGATATTTACAAAGTTCAGCATTTCACCTTTAAAATGAGTAGAAAATAAGTGGATTTTCGGTGCTTTCCTAACTAAATAATGTATGTATCCTATCGTGTAATATCCGTATTACTACGCCACCTTTCGTTTAGTATTTTCCCGTATTGCACCAAATGAAACGTCAAAGTGCAATAAATTACGGGACCCTCGAAGTTACTGAAGCAAGCATTCGTTTACGTTATTGCGAGGTTTATTCCGTCCGCCGACGCAAGTTGCGTGAATGTAGGGGCTTATACACTGACCCGAGGGAGTCGTAAATCAACCACCCTTAGCAATGTTAGTAGCCGGCAAGAAGGCGCGAAAATCAATAAAATACTTGACAATTTGGAACAGAATACGAATGGCTA
Organism: Scrobipalpa atriplicella; assembly: GCA_029255725.1. Classification (NCBI taxonomy): domain Eukaryota; kingdom Metazoa; phylum Arthropoda; class Insecta; order Lepidoptera; family Gelechiidae; genus Scrobipalpa; species Scrobipalpa atriplicella. The sequence continues at coordinate 84,382 of JARACY010000048.1, forward strand.
TTAATATTCGGTATTAACAAAGGCGCTACCACCTGGATTTCTTATGAAAACACATTAATTGTTTTTCCTTTGTTTCAGTGCGAGAATCTCTGGAATCCTAAGGGCAGCCAACTGGATCTGCAAGCTCACACAAGTAGCCGAGGGCCACAGCTGCAGTTCATTCACACTGCACAGCTGCGTCTGCGACTGCGCGATACCGCGACATGCGGCCGGACCAGCGCGCCTCAGCGGAGCGATAACCGACCTCCTCGGAGCCAACTGTGCCAAGTTTTCCATTTCGACTAACTCATTCCGTAGTCGCACGTGAGCAGCAGCAGACGTCCGCAGTGCGCGCGCGACGTCCGGGCCGCAGCCGACATACGCGCGAGACGCTGATGATGCAACACACCTGCCTCGCACAACACTGGCAGCATTGACCGCAATTCACATTCGAATTGACTGACGTTTGTGTGACATGGCGCACATAGACGTGCGGATGTAAACAAACTAAAAGTGAAAGTTGATTTGAAGTTGATGAACTGCAAGTTTTAGTGTAAGGATAGAAAGTGCAGTGTTATTATTTAGTGAAGCATGACGTCGCGTTCGAAGGAGAAGGTGGCGGCGGCGTTCCGGAAGCTGTTCCGGTCGCCGGAGAAGCTGGAGAACGATGGCGCCGGGCCCAGCGGTTCCCCTGCGCGCCGTGGACTGCTACGACGACACAGGTACAAAAATCCACCTTAGTTTAGGCCCTATACCAGGTACACTTCTTCATGCACACAACGTCCAGCCTGCACTTACTTATCTTATCTTGGAAGAGTTCATGTTTGTTTTGGAGAGGTTTGGTTTGGACATTTAAACCCACCACGCCTGTCCAATGGTAGTACCTTATAAGTACCTTAAAAAGAATTGAAATTAAATTAGCTCATATTGTCATGTTTCTTACATGAATCCAGATTATTTCTCGAGAACAATACAATACTATATATGTTCTATGATATAATCTTATCTAAAATATACATAAACTCATTGTTCTCACTTAAGGGGCCCACAGAATACCAGCGTCGCGATCTCACAGGATTGCGGCATAAGCTGAGTGCGGTCCTTTTATTGTGACGTCGCGACACATTCCAGTAGTTCTTTCTATTTATTTAGGTAATGTTTTGTTCTTTTGTTTCTTTTTGTTTTTAATTGTTTATGTCATTTTGTTTTACTGTGTGTGTTTGTGGCGTCATAAATAATAAATATTTCTTATTCTTATTCTTATCTTATCTTTTGTTATCTTATATAATATTCTAGATAAATGTTGAAAAATTTATAACTGCAAGAATAGAACGGTTTACAATTACAGCTTTCAAATCTGTATACTTATCACCTATCTCCAGATATCCAGCAATAAATCTATTTCATCAACCATATAAAATTCATGACCAGTTCATGACTCTCATGCAAGAATAGATTCAGAAGTAAAACCATCTGTTTGTGTGTGAAATACAAAACCAAGCAATCTAATCTGATAAACTATGCTAAAAAACATCCATGCAACTGAACACTATCCAAAAGTTCTTTAAAAATCGTAATGTATTTCTTTCTTTCTAATACCAAGTTGCTTAGGTATATTATGTTATAAGTTCTTTTTGGCTCAACATAAATTATTTGAAATACGTAACTTTTTTACCTACTCTTTAGGTACAAAATGAGAGAAGAAGAACTGAATAAAGACATATTTTTTAAACCTGAATCTACCATGAGAATATTCCAGCATGATTCGCAAGCAGCGAGACGCAAGATTCGTCACAACGACTTAGATCATTAAAAAAACAGGCTGCTAAATGTATCCGCATATTTTTCACATGCTCCATGCTCGCCATATTTTATGATCTTTGTGTGGAGTGGAGTCAGACATCCGGAAGGCGGGGGGTCTTGTATAGCCATGTTTGCATCGTGACGTGACGCAAGCGAGAGCTTCAAGTTACTGTCATACACCAAGCATTCCATACGTCCTGTTTGTCATGTTTAGGTTGTGCTGATTGAAGTACGAGTAGGTACCATTTAATAAAATAATAAATCATAAAGCTCATCATCATTACAGATCTTTAGCGGTCAAAAATAGGTACCGATCAACTATCGCTAATCGCTATTTGTTTGCAGATTATCATGAGTTGCTTATGCCTATCCTCTGTTTTTCCTTTTTCCGGGTTATCAACTACACACAATATTCTAAGATATTTTTGCACCTCGCTAAGCTATCTTCAGAAAAACCAACAACAGCTGATCATAAAGCAAGAACTGCGAAAATACTAAACTTGTTACTTTATTTTTGTTCAAGTGACCATCTGCTGAAATTTTTATGAATCATCATTGTGGTTTTACACAGAAGTAAAGTAGGTCAATCTGTTTACACAAAAGAAGGGTTTTACATTGCATTGTGTGGAACTGGTAAAACTGCAATTTCTAGATCTTATAACGAGCTACAGTTTAATGATCCTTCTACGATCACAGTTAAAAACAAAAATAATAAACGACCCAGCCCGAAACAATTAACAGTTTATCAAAACATAAACTCTATATGTATAGGTAGGTATAGAAAACTCGTTTTTTAGTCCATTACCGATATTAAATTTTGAATTTCTTAGTATGAACATTCAGAATAATAACACCGTTGTGAATTTTGTTTCACTTTCGCTACCAGTAGGGATAGGGAAGGGAGCAGGATAGATCTATAGGATAATGTGGAATGGACGAAATATTTAAAGAAGTTTTTCATTTCATTTCATTGCCTAAAAACTTAATATTTCTATAATATTATCTACTTACAAAGAGTACCTATATTTCATTGATTTCATTTATTGCACGTGTCTGGTTCTTGCACGTTATCTGGCTGATGCATGCGTGTCCAAGATTACGCCGAAGCATGCCATTAGTTTATACATACATACATATTTACACTAACTATGTATACATACGGAGCAAAAGGTCATTCTCCTTTCACAGACGCATAGTATAAGCGCTGCGTAATCTTATAACACCACATTACATCGCGGTATGTGCTATTTCATAACGATTGGTAATATTTACATAGCAGACCGTTTATCATAGACATTCTGGTCAAACAGTAAAAACGCACTCAAGTGTATTAAAAGTATGTTTTCATTTAACACTTATTTACTGAGTTAGGTATATCTTCGTAAAATTGTTTTCAAGATATTTATGAAATTTTTATGTTCACATTCCAATCACCAATAAATAAATAATTACACATGCTTATTATGACTAAGTATAATATAGCGGTACATAGTTGTCATTTATTTGGTCAATAAAGGAGATGGGATTTTGCATTAGCCTCCCCTAATTCTGAAGAATAGGGGTACAGTTTATTGCTTCGACGATAAGTGCAATAAACTACAAGAAGGGGACGTCAAAGAAAACATCGTAAATATCCTCAAAATTACGATAAATGTAATGAAATTGCATAAGAATTGAAAGTAACAAATGGCATGGTCGCAGTCTATACTGTGGTTTTAAAATCCTAAAATACAGTAGGTATATTAAAAAAAATACTTATTCAATATTTAATTTATGAAAGTTGTAAGCTACAAAACAACAAGAGGGATTATACATTATTTTTAGTTTGGATTTAGAATAGAACTCTATAATAAGGCATGTAATAGATCAATATCCATTTGTGATTTACATTTTTGAAATATTACCTACTCGTGGTTCTGTTCTCGTAAGGTGTTCCTAATTAATAGCTCTATCATTAAAATCGAGATCAAGGTTCGGCCTAGGCACGCGAAGCGAACATTATTAATTATTGAGTTAGATAGAACATACAAAACGTTTTAAACATTTTTGTAGAACACCTAACCGGGTGTAAAAAAAAAATTACTTCGTTCCTTAAAACACATGTTCTACTAATGAATGATAAGAAACTATGTTTCCGAAAGCACAAAAAAGGTTACAACATTGCAGATGAGGACAGCTTCTTTTTATGGGGAAGGCAAAATTTTATTTCAAATCAAATCTTTCGTGCTTTGGGAAAGTTGTTTGGTATAATTAGTACAACATGTGCGGTATAAAGGATCGCAGTACTTTTTTTTACACTCTGTATAGTATTTTTGTGCAATGCCAAACGACCTCTGATGACGGTTCTTTGATCTTCTTTTATGGATTTATTACGACAAAGTCTATCCAAACTTTAATAGCAGGCAATAGTACTAACTTTAGTACTAATATCTCATTTGAATGCAGACGACCACGCACCGTTACCATATTAGTCTATAGATCTACATAGTTGCGAGTACAGTACGTACGGGACTGTTAATATTGAACATCGACACTTGGAATGGGACAGTGATGTTTGCCAATCTTTGTGAGATAACATTACGCTCTAGATACAATACATACTTACATATAGTTACGCCTTTATCTCTTAGGCGATAGGCAACGCGTGAAATGCTTTCGAACGCCACGTCTGACGAATATTGAGGTCAATTTTAGATTGTCATATGAATTTCCGCCATAGTGAACATGACCATCACCCCATCACCTAAATTACAATACACTAACCCTCGAATCTCTTTTGCTGACAGTATGTCTGGGAGGAAAGGTAGCAGGAACATTCTTTATTTTTCTATCGCTTCCCGCTCTATACAAATCCGAATTTAGCTTACTACTTATTGTTAGTGTGTAAGTAAAATGACAATTAGTGAGATAAATACACTTATCATACATGATTTATACCCTGATGTGATACTTGCATCTTTGTTGTTGCAATATTCCGCATTGATACGTCAGCTGATAGCCACGATGCGGGGACGGGTGCAATTTAGACTGTGCAACATTTATGGTTCTCTACTATACTTATTGCAATTTAGGCGATGGGCTAACAACCCGTCACTATAGCAATGTTTATATCTATCTTCAACAACCCTCAAAACTTGTCAGACGTGGCGGAACGACCTTTGTTCAGGTCTTTTTTGCTCTGCCTACTGCCTATAAATGCGTGATTTTATGTGTGTATGTATAAGTATGTACGTAAAACAATTTTATTGACAATAGGGAGATAAACACACAAGTCATACATGTCGTTTTATGAGAAGTACTCTTGCATATCTTTGTTGTTGCAATATTCCGCATTGATACGTCAGCTGATAGCTACATACAATGTAGTGGGTGCAATTAATCGTGTTCGCAAACAATGCCATTGTCTGCTCGTGGCTTCAGTTGGAAACAATACTTAAGCTTTACTCACTGCTTCTTTGGATCATCTGCTTTCATTATTGTTTTAACTCCCGCTGTGTATTCTGAACATAGGCCCTATTATGATGGAAATTTGACAATATCGATTGTTAATTTTCCACAGAGGGCATTCAAGTTAAAGTTATTTATTTCATTACAATAATTACACTGTGCAAGATTTTAATATCACGTCTTTGTGAGATTTATCGGGTCGAACGACTGGAAACTCACTCGACATAAGATTCACGTGAGATTCCTATGGAAACTTGCGTTACCGTATTGTGGCATTATTTTAGACCAGACACTACTATTTTAGTATATATCAATATTTTAGACCATTCCGGTTGCCTGAAAAGCTAAAAAAACGTGATGCTACACTACACAAACCATTTCAGTGCCCTAAAATACGTTTTAAGAGCCAGCATCTATTTTCTCGTATTTCAGATATTAATAACACTTTTCTTAATCTTCTTCGTCTTCTTTTTTATTGCATTATGTTATGCACATATTTATAGATAACAAATTTTACCATTTATGCCCAACTTTGGTAAGCCGGGACAGAATAAACCTCCTCTGCGCCCATGGCTTGTTCACAAACAATGTATTTGTCCGCTATTTAGTTGGAAGCTGATGCAGTAAGTATACTCACCTCTTCCTTGAGTCATTTGGTTTATTGTCCACTTATCTTCCTCGATAATAATAATCGTATACCTAATTTATGTCATCCAGCAATAGACCGCTGATCAGTTATTTTTATTTTTCTATATTTTGCACCTTTTGTTTGTTTTTCTGCCTAGCGTTTTCCTGCCCTAGTGCTGGGGTTCGCTTTCCAGTTTCCAGTCTTCGGTTTCCACTCCGTAGAATGCTTTGCACATTATGCTGTTAATTTGTGTAGCTGTAGATTTTCTTTGTCCCTCGTCACAAAAAGTTTTCCGATAGGTAATTCCTCCTACACTTGTAGTCACACCTCATTATACCCATAAACAGAATTATGTAGTTTAAACATTGTCCGTTCCGTGAAATACGAATTGTACGATAAGGTTACCAATGTTTTTTTTTACATTTAGTAGAGAAGTACCTAGAGTCATTGAAATGTTTGCTTAGCATGAGTATGTGTGTCATTCAACCAGATTTGCCTCTTAAATATTTAACTACGGCCAAGCTGACGGCATTGACACTTTTCTTATCAGAGTTAACACATTAAGGTATTTTAAGTTTCCTAATCGACTGTGCTGACCATGAGTCTAAATCATGGAACAACGAATTCATTAACCTAAATACTATAAATCGTTTCCCAAAATATTTCCTGAGCAATCTCGTTATTATGAATTATAAAATAGAAACATCCGGATTCTTCATTAATGAATTTAACAGGCATAATCGGATAAGCTTTTAAGTGATGCTCATACTGCTTAATTATTTGACCTGGATATTAAGACAAGACACGTGGGTGCTATTCTGATACCCCACCTAAAATAACTGCCTCTGTGGTCTACTGGTCTGAGCCATGGGCTCTCGATACGGAGGTCCTGGGTTCGATTCCCAGGGGGGGGGGGGGGGACACAAAGTTGATATTTGTTATTTATCACGTTGAGAGATTTTCCCCGGTTTGGTAAGGACATTTCTGGCTAAATCACCTGGTTGTCCGAAAAGAAAAAGGATTCCGTGCTTCGGAGGGCAAGTTAAGCCGTCGGTCCCGGTCGCTGTCTTTGATAGTGGTCGTTACAAAAACCATGTCAGAGGCTTATTATCTGCGCTATTAGGCGGTTTAAAAACTCTAACACCAGGATTCATCGGGTCGATCGTCTCGAAACCCACACGATAAGATAGCTGAAATTTTCCATAAGAAAGGATCTTGATTTGTATCTTGATGTTTTGGAATATTTATAAACGGACACTTTTAAATTGTCTGTGTCGTGTGTTATGTTATGTTATGATAAAGACAAATGTATTTTGAATAAATGTTTTTGATTAACATTGCAGTTAAAAACATTTTTCAAAGTGCTTTCACAACTAATGTTTATACATGTTTGCATATATTTCCACGTAAAATTTATACTTAATCAAAATATACTCAAAAACTACGATTTTAAATGAGGTTAATGTACCTACCTATACCTACCTATGCTTATTGTTACTTTATTATTTAGTTTGTTTTTATTATCATTATGTTATGTGTTTTACTATTCAAGCATTTTACTTATCATAAAAAAATAACACGACAAAACAAAAATCATGGTACAATTTGGCTGGATCCTTAACATTTAATTCAAAATATATTCCATTACCTTTATCACAAAGGGAGAGTGCCTGAGGGTATACTTTTATTATTATCTTATTTACATTAAAAGCTTTATTTCTTATTAATATAATAATATTGCCTATGTTTTAAGGAACTTCTTCTGCAAATAGGTACGAGGATTTGATGTGGTAGCCTTTGTTCATCTTGGAAAAGTTCGAAGAATGTTTAGTTCAAATAAAAAAGAAATTTCAAAAAACGCAGTAATTAAAGTAAGTGGTTACTATGGGATGGCATTATACCTACTATTTACGTACACAGAACAAAGAAAGATGTAGGTAGCATAAAAATACTGCCATATTAAGGTTTATAAACCAGTTTATTTAAAATCTTGTTTAATATCGTAATGACGCAATGCTCTAGTAATTAAAGGCGCAATTATTAATTACCTTCATTATAATCTCTGCTCGAATAACTTGTCTCTAAACAAATCAATTTATATTCTCAATTCCTTACACATAAAGTAAATAAGGAATTCGGATTCTTTAAATCACATTTAACTAAGTAGAGTTTTTTCGAAAATCGTTCTAGCAATACGATCAATTTGAATAATTTGAAAAAGTTCGGCATGTCCTAGCAATAATGTTTTCTCTTGAACGTTCCATAATGGACACATCAAGCAGCGAACTAATAAGTGACATCCTGTTTGTCTGTCTTAATGACTGTCAATATCAAAGTAACGAGTGAGACAAAGCTCTCGTTACCCCGTCTCGTGACGTCATCGTTGTCTCATGGCTAGATGGCCTTGATCAAAAACCAATTAACCCCTCTAGATAGCAAATCCAATTATCCGAAAATAATCTTCTTGAAAGATATCGTAAAGAAAGAGATTTAACAGATTTATTTCGGAAAACAAAACCGGCTTTACCGTAAGACCGTTTGGCTAAAGATATCAACAGCACGGCTATTTGGCCACCACCCTGGCCACTCATTCCGCTTCTATTGCTTTCATTTCTGTACTTTAATCCGATGTTTCCAGTAGATTAGCATCAAAGCTGTGAACAATGAGCCGTACTGTTGATATCTTTAGCCAAACGGTCTTACGGTAAAGCCGGTTTTGTTTTCCGAAATAAATCTGTTAAATCTCTTTCTTTACGATATCTTTCAAGAAGATTATTTTCGGATAATTGGATTTGCTATCTAGAGGGGTTAATTGGTTTTTGATCAAGTTACGTCCCGAAGCCTACCAAAATATAAATTGTTTAGACTTGTTTTCTTCTACAATACTGTAACTGTAACGAGAGCGATTAATGACATAAAATTTATCACTGTTATTGTTATTAATTACTTGCCCCCCGCAGGCATACCAAAGTATAAAACCCAAGTAAAGGGACTCTAAAGGTTTCGGTGTATTGGTATTTCCTTCATTATGTGTTTGTTTAACTTAATATTTTTGCTTTTTGCTTCATATTGTATTTAATTAACTTAATATTTTTATATGTTACGAAAGAATCTAGCCATAAGCTGGTTATTTATATTATAAGCCATATAGTTTTCAATTGAGCAGGTGGCAATACAATCTGTAGGCCATACCAAAGTAGTTTATTTTACAGTTTACAATCGCCTGCAACATTTATCAGCCTGCCTACTATTTTACGAGTATATACCAAATCGTAAAGCTGTTTTATAGTCAAGATACCAGCCTGTAGCCCGGGACTTAGGCACGTTTTGCAACAGAGTGCAATAACCGGATTTCTAAAGGTATTCTTAGTGTTCATGCAGTACCTAAGACCTAACACGACGATGCGATAAGCCCTAGGCAAAATAGAAAGCAAACGTTGAGCTTACCTATTACTATGAATAACTATACCTACAAGACTAAGGTACTTACTTACCTATAACTGCTGAAGGTGTGTCTCCTATATTTAGCTCTACATTCAAACAAGTCCAGAGTGCTAACACTGCGATGCGATAAGCTTTCTAGGTTGAATTTCAAATAGGTCGTCAACCTACAGAATACGCTACATACATCTCATTAACATACATCGTAACCTAGATCGTAACCGTTATTCCTTTTACCCAGAATATGGATTTCTGTAACAGATTGCTCTAGTGACAGATTTTCAAGCAGTCACTAATACATTCGAACCTTGGGGTACCTACATTTTTATAGTACAGTAGCAGCTGGTAAATTATATATTTTTAGCATGGAAGTTAGCATGGCCAGAAGGCCGTGTTGCTCTAAGTGTATAAATAACTAAGACCTGATAACCAACAGCTATAATAATGTAGGTATATTTTAATACTAACCCCATTGACCCTTGCGTTGGAATAGGCTCTTCGGTAGGTATGGGTAATAAAACTTTACCGCACATCTTAAGTATTCTAAGATGTTTAGTTTACGTAAGATTAACATACAGGTTGAAACATCATAAAGTAAGAAATTCAAAAAAGGGAATCTTATTCCACTGAATAATAGACTTACTGTCCCCTAGAATGTGAACATTGGAATCAAATTGTTCATCAAATTAAATCATTACTGATCATTAGTTTTGTATATGAAAACCTTTTCAGTTTGGAAGATAGGATTTTCACTTGATATTTTTACATCCTGTATTCTCATCTCTGTAATTTAACAACGACCTTTACGGCACTGAAGATTCCAGAAGGGTTGTCACTTAAAAGACGCATGATCTGGTCACAGTGGTGCATGTATCTAATTAGGTATTGTATTGCGCAGTAAGAAGATTTCAAATACAAGGTATCTCAAAAAAATATAGATTTAGTATGTGTGAATTTAGGTCTAGATTCTGGCCAAATTATCCTACGACGACGCAATATTTTTGTTCCATGTTCGTAAAAGCGTTTTTCAAATATAAGTTGTGAAAATCTAGATAACTTTGTGCTTTCAATCAAACAAAATGCATGGCCCGATCACCTTGGTAGCCTCCGTGGTCTAGTGGATCGAGCCATATATGGCTCCCGATCCGGAGGTCTTGGGTTCGATTCCTAGGGGACACAATGTTGATATTTGTTAATTTATCACTTTGTAAAATTTTCCCCAGTTTGGTTAGGACATTGCATCACCTTGGTAGCAACCCTGCTCCCAACTGCTGAGGTGGCTGGAACAGTGCCAAACTCTTGATTAGTTGGCAGTAATTAAAACAAACGCACGCATTGACGTAGGGTTGAACGGTTAATGTTCACATGAAGGGAATTTACTGAGTACGAGGGCGTGGGCGAATAGGAATTATTGTAAAAATAAATGGGCAGACTCATAGTCTGTATCACTCAGTAGAAATTCCTGTATGCAATAGGAGTCATCACAAAGCATGTCAACAACGATCGAACTGTTCCGCGTACCAAAAACAAATCTGGAACAGAAGGCGCAAACTGATAGGGGTTTCTCAGTCAACGAAACTGAACAACTTCCACCAGAAAACTAAAAGTCTTTCAGGAAATTAAATAAATTGTTGACTCCCCCGTGCAAAATATTGCCTATATCATCAGTTTGTATGGGGAAGATAATATTTTTTAAATTTTTCTAGAGTTTCCTGGTGGAAGTTGTTCATTTTCTTTGACTGAACAACCCCTACCAGTTTGCGGGAAGCTGTATCTTACACCCGTGGCATATTTATCTTCCTGCTCTCGAATCAAGACCGGAACCTAAGTACCTATTAAGTACTAAGTATGTTGTCGCAGAAGGCACTTAGCTCATAAATAGCACATAAGTTGCACGTGTTACCAACACCACGCGTATACACGTGGACCACACAAGGTAGCCGTACAATAGACTGCCACAACAAAAGACATGATCAAGGAAAATACTACTTGAGTTGAGCACAAAAGAAAAATAAATACCTGATACCATAGATCCTCGGATGGACGCATATTTACTGCAATAAGAATAAAGATTTTTAAAGTAAAGACGTCTATAACTGATCAATCGGCCAGTTCTGGTCATTCTAAATACTTATCTATAGGTACAGCACTCCTGTTTTTAATTAGTGTCGTTTTTCCGAACTACTTACTCTTATTTACTTAGAAATTCTATTGCAAGAATGAAACTTGCAAGAGAGCCAGTGAAATTACATGCACTGTGCTATTTCACTAGGATCTAGTGGGATATAGTAGGTGTTATATAGGCTACGGTGCTACTTACCATCAGGTGGGCCGTATGCTTAGTTGCCAATGTATAACATTAAAAAAAACTGATCCAAAATAGCCAAATAGTAAGGTATAGCATGGACGAATAAAACAAAGTAGTTAGTAACTAGAGTAGTTAGTCCATGGGTATAGTAACCCAAGAAGAAACCGTATTATATTTTCAGTATGAGTAACGATGTTTTCAATTAAACATGCTGGAAGTATGTCACTGTTTCACACTCCGCCGGCGCATTGAGGTTAGTAAAATAAAATACAGAGTGCCGTTCGTTCCACTTCAGAAATAAATCAGAATTACATTCGTTCGTTAACTCATTTCCTTCCTTCCGAATCCGAACTGAAATGAGAAAACTTACAAGAAATCAGAGACGACGAAGAAAACTTAGATGAATTTAATCGAAGATGTTAGAGCAATTTGGGAAATTGTTTCGTAGAATTTTTGTAGGAAAGAAAGATGAGTTTTCGACTTATTTTTATGATTTCATAGAAATTAATAAGATTATTCAATCAAAATAAGCATTCTACTTCGTAGCGTCAACAATTTAAAACTTACGTTTTGACCCAGTTAATACCTACCTACTAGTAAATTCGTTCTATAGGTAAATAGCTCACAATAAACCTGTTAAAGAAATTTGTTTTGAAATAAGCAGAGCTTCCCTGTTTTGTCTTAATTTCCTGTATATTTGTCCTGTGTATGTTTATTTGTACAATAAATTGTTTTAGTAAATAGCTATAATAAATAGCCTTTCACAAATTTCCAAAACTCTGACACCAGAGTTCATCGGGTCGATCGACTCGAAACCCTCACGACAAGATTTATTTAAAAAATGTGTGCACATTTGAGAGACTGCGATAGCTATCGCAAATTGGTTGCCACATTATTAATGTCCTATTCCACTGTCAACATAAAACAAAACATGTTAGCCAACTTCATTGTTGCATTACGTTACATGCCGTCATATCACTTCACTACACGACAGAATGTAATGTAACGTGCGATAGCAATTGTAACTAGGCCGTTTATTTATCCACGCGGGCAATGACCACGAGAAAATTTCTGGACTTTTCGTTGCATAGTAAAATATATGAATTTCAAATTCAAACATAGGTACATAAAATAAAGGCTTTACGAGATAGGCAAAGTTTCAAAGGCCTAATAAAGGTTGTTCTCGCCGCGCCTGCTAGTAACATAGCAAAGTACAAGCGTAAGGCTTGTCTGATTGATAGCGATCATTGAATACTTATCATATTTAATTCTGAGACTGAGTTAGCATTACAATCTTGCGGAGATGCCTGCTTCTGCTTTACAAGACTAAGGGCATAAACTAACTAAAATCTCACTATATGATTATGCAGGTGAATAAAAAATGCCTTAGGTACTCTAAACTATCGAAGAAGCAATTTATTTTTTACGAAACCTGTATAAAGGGCCTTCCAATACCAAATTCGAGACACGCAACTTTTAAGACGCCTTCAGAATAATGAATCACAGTGGTTTAAAATAGAATATCTAATAACAATGTTTACCTTGTTTACATTTAATTTATTGTAATGAATTTCCTTGGAACTGCGCACAAAAATGTTTGAATTAAACAACATATGCTTTACGAACCCTTACCAAATCGGTATTATGTACTTTTGGTTGTAAACCAAACCTAAGATTTCTTCAAATACTATTGAAGTAAATAAATGCCCGCCGGGTAATAAATGTTACAAAGACAAAAAGTTAATGGGGAAACATAGTCCTAGTGTCAAAATGTACAAACTGCCTAGTGCCAAAATGTCATATTGCCTAAATGCTGCTATGATAGAATACATTAAAGCTGTAATGTTTAATTGTACTAATTCCCTAAGTGCCAAAATGTCATTTTGACCAAATACCGCCAGAATACATTAACGCTGTAATGCACAATAAGAGCCTTTTTACACCACGGACATAGATGGCCCAGGTGTTAAATTGGACCATGACTTCTTTCCGGCTAATACAGTCTGATCTAGACAAGATCTTTATTTCGGATGACAGCTGTCAAATTTGAAATGCCAATATCTTGAAAACTATCAATCCTAGAGTACTGGTGTGTATGGACAAATGATAGGTCTCGACGAGATCTACATTTCAGATGACAGCTGTCAAACTTGAAATGGCAACATCTCGAAAACTATCAATCCTAGAGTACTGGTGTGTAGGGACAAATTATAGGACTCGATGAGATCTAAATTTCGGATAACCGTTTCATTTTTGACAGCTGTCATCTGAAATGTAGATCTCGTCAAGACCCATCATTTGTCCCTACACACCAATACTCTAGGATCGATAGTTTTCGAGATATAACCGTTTTAAGTTTGACAGCGTCATCCGAATTAAAGATCTCATCGAGACCTATCATTTGTCCCTACACACCAGTACTCTAGGATCAATAGTTTCCGAGATATAACCATTTCAAGTTTGACAGCTGTCATCTGAAATGTAGATCTTGTCGAGACCTTTCATTTGTCCCTACACACCAGCACTCTAGGATCGATAGTTTCCGAGATATAACCATTTCAAGTTTGACAGCTGTCATCTGAAATGTAGGTTTTGTCGAGACCTTTCATTTGTCCTACACACCAGTACTCTAGGATCGATAGTTTCCGAGATATAAGCATTTCAAGTTTGACAGCTGTCATCTGAAATGTAGATCTTGTCGAGACCTATCATTTTGTCCCACACCAGTACTCTAGGATCGTTAGTTTCCGAGATATTGCGATTTCAAGTTTGACAGTAGCAGATAGGATAGGTGTATGTATGCTCAGTCGTTAGTGATCCTACCTTCGAAGCCCAGGGTTGCGGGTTCGAATTCTGGCAGTTGCATTATAGCACAGTCATGTTTTGTCTTTTGTACATTTTGACAATTAAACAATTAGACTTCTACGCATTATATCACAATTATTTTTTGTCATTTGCACGTTCAGGTACATTAAGACATTTGTACATTTTGACACTAGGACTATGTTTCCCATTAACTTTTTGTCTTTGTAACATTTATTACCCGGCGGGAATAAATGTGGAACTAAACCTTGAGGACCTACTGGAAGTGAGCCCTAGAGCTATAGCCGTAGCTGAATACTAGGCCAAAATGATTTTAACTGTAACTTATCGACTCTACGAAGAAGAAGAAGAATAACTAATGTGGAACAAAAATACCAAGCTAGATCGGACAGGACAGGGTATGATAATAAATTTCACTCTATATTATGTATTCCTCGAACATTAAATCACTGTTTGTTGTCAAAACGGCTGATATAAAGTGGGGCAGTATTGATACCGTATCGCCAAACAAATACCGACGATACTAAACTAGCTCCCATTCATTAACTCGCCTAGTTGACTCTCGAATGGTAAACAACCTTCCATGCTGGTCTAGGAGCGATAAAACATAGAATTTACTAGCTGCTGTAAAATCCAGTAAAGTTTCCCTGAGCTTTGGTCTATATTTCAGCAATAGGTATGTACACAGACACACGTAATACTGATGATGATGTGGCGAAAATTGCTTTTATTAATCTCTACCCGTCCCACAAGGCATATATAGGTAGATATAGGCGTGATTTTATGTGTGAGTGAATGTATGGTAAACATAGGCCCGTATTTATAATCAGCTCTCAAGAGTGACAGCGAGTTTGAGTCCGTATCAGAAATGTCATTACAGTACAAAATGATCTCTCAAATCCATACTTAATATTGCTCTCAATCTTGAGATCGCTTTATAAATACGAGCCTTAATGTATTATGATCATCATCATCTTTATTTATATATCTTGTTTAGTTATGTTTCATTGTCATTGATCCCATGTTCTTGGTAAACCATCCTTATACATCTATGACCTCTATGACAGACGATTTATTGAATGTCTGAGGCAAGATTTTTCGTGGCTATGTAAGCCGATACGAGAGCGGCAGGATTTTCCGCACCCTCTGCATGTTGGAGGTAACATCATGTGTTTTCCGCCCGTCTAGTCCATTATTATGATCAATGTTTGTATTAATTATTGATGCATGAGTAATCCAAACGTAACATATATTCAATTGGAGTACCTATCTCAGATTAAATGGTCTAACTTTGGTTTTGCACAGCGTTGCCCTATTCCTTGGCTTGAGAGCTATCTATACCACTACTACCACTTATTCTCATCAGTTTTTGTCCTGGATATAAGGAAAAAAAGATAATATTAATTACATGCCAACAACCTGCTATCGCCTTTGTTTACAGCTTTTACGTTGCGTAATTGTAGAAGATATTATACGATAATGACAACGACCTCAATTGCTCTTCATGTCTGGATAATTAATATGTTATGGTTACACTGCAGATCGGTTACAGGGCGCCCACACAATAAATCATAGCTCGCTAATTAACTTTAGACATACGAGCGGGGGTGGTTAACCCAGTAACCGCTAATCTAAGCTGTAGCCTACTATGTATGTGCCTACTATGTAGATATGGGATTTACCAACACCGGGAGAAGGCCAGCAGAACGATCCCACTCAAGTGCAAGGCACCGCCTCGCTTGCAAACACACGGTGGGCACGGGTATCTGGCACCAAACAGCTGTTTGGCTAGCCGCTAGCGTACTGTGTTCCGTCAGAGTGCGAACGCTAGTGAATGTCGGCTCTATCCTTACCTTTTGCCTAGGTTCAATTCATAACAAGATCTAGAGACAGTTCACGCTCTTAATCCAATATTTTTGTCCTGACAGAGATGGCGTAAGCCCTGCAGAAGCAGCGGCAAGTCTACCAGCGAGTCCTGGAGCGACATCGCTGGCGAAGAAGAAAGGTCCTACCGGGGCGAGTGACGTGCGCGAGCGAGCGGCAGCTGTACGCACGAGACGGCTGATGAAAGAGCTCAAGGAGATACAGCGGTTGCAGGACAGCCGGCCTGACCCTGTGTTCACTGTAAGTTCTTATGCACTTTGTCTAGTTAGTAAAGCTAAGTACGTGGTGAAGAAGGGTTCAGCCGGGACGAGTGACGTGCGCGAGCGAGCGGCGGCTGTACGCACGAGACGGCTGATGAAAGAGCTCAAGGAGATACAGCGGTTGCAGGAAAGCCGGCCTGACCCTGTGTTCACTGTGAGTTCATATTCTGTACAAGTAAAGCGACGACTCTCTAAAAGAAATGTCCAGCGGGGGCGAGTAACGTGCGTGCGAGAGAGCGCAGCAGCCGTGCGCACACGAAGACTCATGAAAAAGCTGAAGGAAATACAGCCCGACCGACCCTGTGTTTACTGTAAGTTCCAGTTGTATTCTTTATTTTATTAAATATCCGAGATGAGTTAAGAAGTCGATTTGTGATGGTTTTGTGACAGTTCCCTGATCGATCTCGTGTTACTCTTCGTGGACCTAGCTGGAGTTTGCGAAAAAGGAATCGAATGGAATGGTTTGAAAGGTTTCTCATATTTATGTAAGCTAGCATCCATATCCTACACCCTGTATATCTTGTTTCATTGCTCCCGTGTTCTTGTTAAAAGATAAATGTCAAATATCTTGTTATTTTTTATATTTATTTTTAAGTATACTTAAACATAATATAAATCAATCAAATTAATTTGGTAAATTTTTAATTAAAATTTAAAACAAGTTCTCTGAACTCAACGATGACACACGAATATCAAAATACTTTGATAAACATAAGTAATTTGTTTAATATAACATAAATTTTAACACAAAACAAAGGTCATTGAAACTGTTATAATTATAACCATCGCTATGGGAGCACGTTTAGGAATAAGTATAGCAACCTAGCAATAGCAAATATAATTAACAGTCTTTCCCAGAAATGCTTCCATGCTGGACTGGGAGTGATAGAAAAACATAGAATGTGCCAGCTGCATTTCCTCCCGGGCATGCTGTTAAAACCAGCTGAGGGTTCCAGTGTATTGCAATTTAGGCGATACACATTTAGTCTAAAATTGCCCTCAATACTTGTAAGACGTGGCGGTACGACCTTTTCTTTGGTCGTTTACGCTCTGCCTACCCCATTCGGGATAAAGGCGTGATTATATGTATGTATGTATGTTTCCCACTGGGAAATTCCCAGAAAAAATATAAAAGATCGTGATTAAACAGCGACACGTTTTCTCAAAAACAACTCGTTTCAAATTCTTCGTAGTATCGCTTTTTCTGGATTTCCTCATTGTGTTCACAGTTTACGTAACCACCTCGACCTGAAGTTAGTAATATCTACACAAGTTCGATATCCATTGCCACTTTATTTTGTCGTTTGTGTCACAATCACAAAAGGACACGCGAAATGTACAGCATAGCGCTAGTGGAATTCGCACATATGTATTTGGTTGGTTGACTGGATACACTCAAGGTTTGCTCCCAGTCTGTCGTTGATTGAACTATTACTCAAGACAACTCATTTACCCCATTTGTTGACTTCACCCGGCGCCCGCGGCCGTGGCGTGGGACGTTGAAAGAACGCCAAATAACATGTTAACGGAATCTCCGCTGAAATACAAGACTTTGATCGATTAGGAGAGTATAAGAAAATTGGGTAAGCATTATATCTTCACGTCACGGAGACACATAAGAGTCTTAATAGTTTAAATAGTTTTCTTTTCCGCTCGCGGTATTCATTGGGGCTAAAATGAGTTTTCTCGTTGCAGTGAGGATTTTTTCCCCGTTATTATCTATGCCATCTAAATTTTAAATCTTTTGCTATCGTGCAGCTCAACAAACAAAACTTAATGATTACTTTGTAAATTACTAATAGGGAAGTTGTTTAACGATGTAGGTACCTAATGTAATCTTTTAACGATTATGTATCTAACTTATCGATTGTTTACATTGCACACGATAGGCTAATTCTAACCTGATGAGCATTACAAGGAAATATCCGATATAACATGCTTGTGTTGCATTTTCCTGTTGTTACGTTGTTTATACCTATCATTTGTTATGCTTGAGGTGCAATTGGTAACATTAAACAGATATTATGTGAGATGTCCATATTTGGAAAGGCAGCGAATCTTATTAAAACACTGCGCAGTAGTGGTTTCATGTAGGTAGGCTGTTTTGTTTATAAAGCAAAAGATACAACTTGTCTTTCACGTGTCGGAATGTGAGCATATCGCACGTGGAGATCAAGATGATAGGTTCTAAGTATAACAAGTTCCTACCTAAAACTACATTTACTCGTATGTCCGTTTTACAATGTTACATAATTTTAGCTAGAGATGCAAATGTAGAGTACTCCAAACATAATTAGTCAATCCGTATGACCAATGATCAAAATGCTGAAATTACCAAGCAGATGATTCACTTCTTTTTTCTCCGACTTGCTCTTATGACCTAATCGCATCTTGCAGGTTGAACTGGTGGGCGACAACTTATTCGAGTGGCACGTGCGTCTCCACCAGATCGACCCCGAAAGCGACCTGGCCGGGGACCTTCGCGAGCTGCAGATCCCCAACATCCTGCTGCACCTCATCTTCCCGGAGAACTTCCCTTTCGCGCCGCCCTTCATGCGCGTCATCGAGCCCAGGATAGAGAAAGGATTTGTCATGGAAGGTAAGACAATAATAAAAACCGTTTTCGTCACGTCTGTTCTGTCATCTTATTGAGGAGTACTTCGGATAGGATTGCTGTAGTGAAGTGACCAGTCATCCTATCCCCAAGGCATATTCATATTTCCAAGTAGGTAAGTATAACTATTTAAACTATTCAATCTTAATTTATCTTATTTCATGAGGTTAACAAAGTTGCAAAGCAGCTCCGGCATCAATCAAAACTAGATTCGACGTGCTCTTGCGTGAAACGTTAATCAATTAATTAGAACTAAGTAGTTATGAGTGCAATGCTATACCCACTTCACCAAAACCCGAAGTTATTTATGAAGTGCGCACTCTTTAGCGTGGTTTATCTCTTACATCGTATCGGTAAATCTCGGTCGATGCGGATTGCGCGCGATTTGCATTACGCTTATACGCCATAGCATAGCAGTTTGTTGATACAATTATTCAACCAAATTCTGCTAACGTAAATAAAAAGGACTTAATGTAAATACAGCAGTCGATACGAAGTAATAGTTAACGTAATGTTGATGAAACCATCAGGAGAGGAATTGTGAAGCGTCGGAACTTAGAAGTCAACGAATGATAGAGATCTAAAATCACATAGATTGTTTAAGTAGGCTTTTAAGTTTAAAAACTTTCTAGATTCACCAATGGATACCAATGAGCTTTGTCTTTATTATTTACTTACTATACTCCGCACCTGACGATACATTTTGTTTCACAGGCGGAGCAATATGCATGGAGCTGCTGACCCCTCGCGGCTGGGCGTCCGCTTACACAGTGGAGGCTGTAGTGATGCAGTTCGCAGCATCCGTCGTGAAGGGCCAGGGTCGTGTAGCGCGCGCCCCTCCCCGGCCTTCTCGCGAGTTCTCCCGACGACGAGCTGAAGAGGCGTTCCGCTCCCTGGTCAAGACACACGATAAGTACGGCTGGGTCACGCCCGCGCTCTCCGACGGTTGAATCCATGAAGGTAAGAACTCCTTCCGATATTCAAGGTGTCAGAAACTCTAGAATACACGCCTGTACCCCAGTAGGCAGAGCGTGAACGACTCCGTAAAAGTGTGTTTTCGCTAAATCTGATAAGTTTTAGAGGTCTTGGTAAAAATTACTTAAAATTAATACAGAACTGTACCTAGGTACCTACGCAGAAATGGTAAGGCTTCTAAGGTTCTTGTAAGATTCATTATTAGAATTAGAACTATTATTGGATCATCTTACAATGCAGTACTAACATTGGCCTAAATCAGTTGAGCCCTGCCCTGGCGTCTGAGAATAATTATGATCATGATCATCCATCAATTTACATTTACGACCAGATAAATCTCTGTCTGACCTAACTCAGTATTGATCTGGCTGGATCTTCTTTGCAATGCGTCTTCCTTACGTTTTTACCAAGTCAGGAGAGCCTTGGTTTTACATTCCTATCCCTACGTAATATTACGCCTTTATATGAAAGTTAGAAATTTTCAAGGTTTTGGTCTAGGTGGCGGAATAGAAAATAATTTACCTACTACCCAACTACTTAACATACCCTAATAACTATTTATATTATAATCAATCTTACATAAACTTTACATATTTCATGTGGTGTCTAATATATTTATATGTACCTACTTATATATTTATATGGTGTCTTATATATTCACATGTATGAACTATTTTTGTATATCATATTAGATCTGTATTAATACAAGTACTAAATTATTCACACAATCGTGCACGCACGTACATAGTAGTAATCATTATGCATAAATTAAATCTATGATTTTATTGATCGTCGTACAGTTATGTGGATACCGTAACTGCGGTTTCCTCTAGGTTGTAGCTGAAAACCAGCGTTTTGCTCTTGAGCAAATACTGACGCTGAGCTATGGCCTATTTGCGCTGCTACAGAACACTTCGTAAATACATGTAAATTATGCTTTTTCTCTCTTTTGTTTATAATTATCTACTGTTTAAAATACCTTTCTTTTATGCACAATTTGTGTTTCTGTAGAACCAAATAAAGATTTTATCTATCTATCTATCTATCATATGTACCACTACGGTACCGGTAAATTTTTTTGTCAATGTTTTAATTATAACATAATTTTATCTTGTTCCAGATATTGATGAACAGCAGTAATGCAGAACGGATCTCTTTTAGTTAAAGCTCCATTAATTATTTTTAGTCTTAATTAGTGCAAATTTTAATAATGCTCTCATCAGTGTAATTAGTTGAAACCCGACCAGGAAAATTAAAAAGAAAATTGCTGTTACGCCCCTAGATTCTTCCCTCAATCGGCTGACGATTACGATATAACACGGGGAAAAGGTTGGGTGGCGCTAAATGGCGAAAATGGTGAAATAATTACAAGGTGTAAGATATTGTTGCAATCGCAAAAATAATGCCGGTTTTTTATTTTTTCTGGTCCGGGTTTACCTATATCTACTGTATCCACGTAACTACATAATGTAGATAATGATGTGGAATGTAAAATTAATCTTGAATGACTAATTGTATGAAGATTGTATGTACTGATTGAATGTTTACCGTGAAATATTGCCATAGTTTCTTTATATTTGCTACATATTTTCTATGAACAAGTTTTGTAAAATAGGTAAATCATTTCAGCCTTTGTGGTGAAGATTAAATTTCTAGTAAAAGTAGTTCAAATGCGATGTAAATAAGCAATATTGTGCCAAATTCTGCTCATTGCGCAAATTAAAATTAAATATTCGTATTAAAATATTCGAAGTAAATACAGTTTGGTGTTTTCCAGATAAACCTGAATATGTAAAGCTTTTTATTAAACTTTTCAAAGGAATGTTTCCGTCCCAAAGTCATTTAATCATTTTTATATTCTAGGTAAGTATTTTAAACTTCACCAAAAATTATAAAGTATTACACATTTCCATGTTGTATGTTTTACCTACCTTTTGTATGAATGTACGTAACATATAGTTGGATCTATTTTCCTGTGCATTAAATGTAATTAATTCTAAATAAAGTGTAATATTAATTTAGTTTTTGATCTAAATGGCAATTACAATTTGTAAAATATGAATGGGCCTGAAACTAATTTAATATAATCTTATTACTAGACATGCTATGGTGTGCATGCTTCATATAAAATTGTAGTCAAATTACGACAGAAGTTTCCATGAGTAGCAAAGTGCTCAATTTAGAGTAGTATCTCTTGAAATGTGAAACGAAGGCTTGTGGTAACGTAAATTTATTGTAAAATTATATTAGATACTTAGAAAATTGATGTTGTTTTGTTTGGTGAACCAAAGATGTTTATTTTTATGTGAAACTCCATTCAGTGCAAGATGTGTATTTATACCAGAACTATATGTACAATGTTATGGGTGTAATAATAAATTACCTGCTCAAATAATAATTCATTGCTTTTTACTTTGATGACCCCTATCTATCATAATAATTATGAAGGTTGCCTTGATTTTACTATAACTGCAGAATAACAAAAAGTTTTATCATTCCATAGTTTTAATTATTCCTTGTTCATCATCTTCATATATAACAAGACGAAGGGATTCAAAACTTGAATGTATTATTATAAAAAAATAAAAGAAATTAGAGTTCACATTAAGGTGACTTTATACAACAAATTAGAGGTATAAATTATTGTTAATTATAAATAAGAGCCGAGCTTATCACAAGTCAGATCACATCCCACCACGCAGAGCCAACACCAAATGCAGAACAGAACCTCCCTGCACTTTGTAGTCTTGCGCTGTCTTTTCATCATTCCTGTAAAAAATGAGAAGATATTGTAAAACTACAGAACAGACTGGAAGGTGTGAAACTACACTTTAGCATTTGTGGATAAAAATTGGTGGTCAATGACCTGAGGGGAATTAGGTAGCATAGCATAACATAATTTGAATCATTTTCACTAGCTATATAATATCAGAGATATTAATATTTTTAATTAACTAAAATAAATCATAGTTCTTTTTGGTAGTAAAATTTATATGACCAAACCAAGAAACAAAACATCTATTAGTTAAGGCTGGTATTTAAAAACCAGGGAGCCATATTTAGCAAATAACAATGAGCTGTTATCAATAAATTTTGTATATTGACCATAGAGAACTGTGCAAAAATCATCATTGGCAAATTGGCAAAAATAGAAAACATGTGAACTACTCCATACTGTCTTTTATTACCTACAATCCTATCAACATAAGCTAACACAAAGCAACAATCAATATTATTTTGGTGATAAACTTGTTAAATGAGTCATTCAAAGAAGTGTTTATCCTATTTGGTCACCTCAGTATTATTTATACAAATACAGTTATCTAATATTCATAAAGACAGGTGATAGAAACCTGTATTGTTATATAGACATGTAAACTGTAGGTTATCTATGAGTGGTTACCAGTGGCATAGCTACTAACGGACTAGGTGGGGCAGTGCCCCAGGGCCCTCAAGCTTAGGGGCCCCCCAAAGCCTGATTAGCAAGTCTCTTATGGAACAAGTGAAAATGCAATGGTCTTCACTTTCACTATTAAGGTGGACATTTCACTATTTTCATAAAACATTTGGCTCATTCCGCTTGTGTAACAGATAAATTTTTCGTAAAAAGTCGCGCTTGCTTCACTTGCGTATTGGTTTTGTATAATTTTTGTTTTTCCCCAGGGCACTCGGTCACCTAGCTACGCCAGAGGTGGTTACAAAGAGATTTGCAATCTAAATCTCAAGAAATACTTGTTAAACTTAAAATACTATGCTCGTTGCAGTTGGGAAGGGTGCGTTTGGTCAGGGAGTCAAGTTCAGGGGTTTGGATGATTTAGCAAAAAACAAGATGCAATACCCACATTTGCTTTCCTGAAAATATAAGACGCTGTTGCTGTGGAGGAATGCCTTCTTTCTCCTCCACTCGTTCCTTGATTCTCTCAACCTTGTCGGTTGGCTCAATGTCGATTTCAATCTCTTTTCCAGTGAGCGTCTGTAACAAAACCACAAAAATTAGGTTATGACGCCCTATTGAAAACTCTGTAGTTAACTCGTTTTTATTGCTTACCTTTACTTTAATCAACATTTTGAATTGAAATTATAAGTACAACTTGACTAAAACACTATATTTACTATTTATTTTATAATAAATCGCCTTTCGGTAAATTCAGGTAAAACTTGACTTTAGTTTTTTTTCGGCTGTTTGACGTTTCTGCATTCGTTTAGAAAAATAAGTGGTAGGTTTTTATTTCGATTCATTACCGGTTTTATGTTTTTGAACGAAAAATGGTAAGAAATATTAAAAAGAATATTGTCAATGTTAGTCAAATGGTCAAATGTCATTCGTCTACGAAGTGTTGAGGTTATGTTATTTATTTTCAGCCTATTCTTTATTTTTTCTTCGTTAGACACGAGTAAATAGTTGGTGAGAATCACAATTCAAGAATAAAACCATAAACGATGACCACAATCAGCGATATCTTCGAAAGAATACATAAATTAACTGGCGAAGGTAAGACTAGTTTTGTCTATTTATTTGCTGTTTTCACGTATATTTTATGTTCAACCAAGTAATAATCTATATTTTCAGAAGGACAAAGTGACTTCATATCGCTTATTATAGGTAATGTCACCAAAAACGATCCAGGAAGTGAAAAAGCTAACGTGGAATTCCAATTACTCACTTCATTTTTACAGAAGATTTTCAAAGAAATAGATGAGCTTTCAGCAATCTTAAAGAATGATGATACTATACTGATTAGTGTTCGCCATCAGAAACTATTGCGAACATGTTTCCAGATTGTTACATCATTTGGATTATCAGTATGTCTTATACCAGGTCTAGGAATCAGTCTATCTAAGAGATGCATATCAGCCGCTATGCTTCCATCTTTACCTCTAACTGACAATCAAAAGTACGAAATCTTGGTGGCATGTACAGATTACTTTACCAGGTGTTATGAAATACCAGTACTCAAAAGCATAATTATAACATTCCACATGTTGGACTACTTAGCAGCATTGATTCAGTTATCATTTGCTCCCCTGAAGAAACCAGGCACTTATACAAACTTTGTAATGACTCAAGAACTGTATGAGAAACTGCAGACTGATAGACAAAAATATGTAAAGGATTATGAAATGCTGGTTACAAACTGTTTTCAACCAATTCTTATGAAGGAGTTGTTGGTATTGCAAAGTGTCAATGACCCTTCTCCACCCATGTTTGTCAAGAGGGTTATAGCAAAAGAAATGAGCAGAAGACTTCTAGCTCCTGGTGGCTTGCTAAGTTTAATCAGATGTTTTAACATTGATACAGGATTTGAATGGAAAAAGATTGATATGATTTGCAAAATTGTAGCAGCAAAGCATGGGACTGATACAGAAGAGGTGTACTTACAAAACATTTGCTCACAGTTGCAGCAAATATTGAATCAAAACAACACACATTATTTGGCAACAGCTGTTGCCTGTGTGTTAAATCTCAATGAGAATTATCCTCAATCAGAACCAGTGAAATTTTTAGTAAAAGACATTTTTCAAGCCTTTGATCACAATCAATTGCTTTCAAAGTCCAACTTACCAGGGAATGTTATTTTATCAGCACAAGAAATAGATCGCAAAATCAATGTACTAAATGCTTGTGTTAGTACAACAAAACTTCAGTATCCAATTTCTTTGATAACTCCAAATGTAGATGTTCTTTTCTCACTTGGAGTGAAGTGCACTAAAAATGAGGATATGAAAGTGAAAATAAAGGACATACTACTGAAAATCTTGGCACAAATAGATAAAAATCAAATCACAGACAAGATGCAGAAGTTTTTATTTGGAAATACAGCTTTGGCTAAGTTGTCGATTTCAGAGTTTGATGCAGGATTATACATAAAATATGTGTCAGAAAATTTGGAGCATCGTGTTTCTGATGCCATGTCGTATTTTCTAAATCTATTCAAGCTTTCATCAGAAACCAGATTTGCTACTAATGTTTTTGAAGCATCTCTTTCAATACTAATTGATCTCAGCAGTAAAAGAAGAAACAAAGTAGATCATGAAGTTTTACTGGCAGAAGATGATGATATACCTCTAACTAAAGTTGATGAACAGTATGCTAACATTTTACAACTACTCTCTGAAATAGCCACATCTCCAAAAGTAATAGCAGCTTTGAAAGAGAATCCTACAATGGTACTTAATTTTGTAGAATATTTTATTTCAAAGTACCAATCTAATTCTGATGAAGAATGTGTTACTGTTGCTTTAGTATTACTGAACACAATACTATCAAATTCCAACAAAGTCAAAGATTTAGAACAAAGGCTTAGTTCTTTAATTCCAGTATTGAAAAAGATTTCTGATAATGATTCAGAATTTACTAGTATTCTATGCAAAGAAGCACTTTCACTTATTTTCTCAAACAAGCCTCAGAAAGCCAACTCAGCATGCGAAAAGGCTATAGCCGATGTCTTTGACGATTTACTTCCTGTCAGAGCTCATGGCATCATTGAACTCACTAAACTTGTCGATGCGAAAGATCCCGAAACATTATCCAAGAAACATTACATCTTCTGCCTATTTCAGGTAAGCAATGACGATTTATATATTATTAATTTTTACGATCAGAGTATAATGGACGTGTTTTTCAGGAACAACTTAAAGATGTTGATTCATACATCTATTTGTCTGCTATAAATGGCATCGCTTCACTCGGGACCCACTGTAGTGACGATGTTCTTCAAGTTTTATGTAAGGAATTTCTACAAGAATCCTCTGACCGAAAAGATATCCAAACAAATGACAATCAGAACCGAATAGCTGAACTTAGAATGAAGATTGGTGACGTCATAGTTAAAGTTACGAAAAGGCTCGGTAAGTTTCGTTATGCTGAAACCATCACGGTTATTATATTTTGCTAACAAGCTGTTACGCCGTATATTTGCTCAACGGTACCTAACGAAAACACAACGGTATTTTTTTCGGTTGAATAGTTACCCTGAATATACTTGACTACCTTACCTACTATCTCAAATATGGCTCCATTTTTGTTGTTATATGAACAAAAATGCCATTGGTCTCTTCGTTTAACTAATTGTACATTCGTAGGTGAAATGGCAACTGTCCACAAGACGATTCTGCTCAATACGATGTTATGTGGATGCAGGGATGATGATCCGCTTATCAGAACTTCAGCACTCTCCAACTTGGCTGAAATCGCGTTAGTTTTGCATTACAGAATTGGAACAATTATTTACGAGGTAAGTAGTATGGTTATTTTGATATTACTTATTAAAATTACTTACTTATTACTTATTTAAAGCCATGTTACTAACTAACGGTTTATTTCTTTCAGGTGTTGTTATGTATTTGGGGTATAATCGAAACAGATAAAGCAGTAGAATGTCGTAGAGCAGCCGTAATGGTCATATCCAGTTTACTAAAGGGCTTAAGTAAAGAAACGTTGACGCAACTGAAAGAAAACCTTCTCCCAATATACAGAACTCTGAAGAATTTATACCGAGATCCTGTCGAAGACTCAGTGGTAAGACTTCACGCGCAAATTGCTTTAGAAGAACTTGACGATATAGTTAAACAATTTATGTTCCCTGAAGTAAAAATGGAAAAGCAAATATTCGTTTTAGATAAAGCTGGAGAAGATTTCAAATAAAAATCAGTAAGTTTTCAATATTGTATTATTTTCTCAATCAATCACACATAGAATTACAACTAAAATTATTGATACTTATTTATTTAAATTAGGCATACCTTAAAATTAAGAAGTTATCTGCATAGCATACACATTAACAAATTATTAATTTTGTATGGCAAATGTAGCGTCCCTACAAAGTTCACACGTCATGTCATAGTTCACACGTTTAATCTGTGTACTGGCCACACATATAAAAGCTTTAAATATTCATCACACTTTATGTAGTCTATTTTCCGTTTCCTTCGCAGCACAGTTATGTACATTACAATCCAAGACCCGAGAATCATTAACCTAGCTAAAGTTTCTAGCGTGCGTCTTAAATTATTATCACGAAAGACAACTTGGTTAATATAATGCGTGACAATGTGCACTTAAATAGAGCAATCATTACTTCCTCTGCAACTTCCGTTTCACGCTTCTGATGTATTATCCCCTTCATTTGGTTTCTTGACGTAACCCTCATCTTTTTCTGAAAGTGTAATCGAGTATACAGAACTTTGATCAGAGAATCTGTCCCTGTTACGTCTGCCAAAAATACTACTTCGCGACAAGGACGAAACCGTTGCGATCGATATATTGTCTCTTTCTGCTTGTGGCACCATTTTCCAGATTAGTAGAGCTATTCCTCCGAAAGCAGCTACGACTAAAAACATCACCAATGATACTTCACCAACGATACCTGCAAACACAAATTGTTCAATTCGTAATAGATACTTACACTTGCAGTGAAAAAGCAATTTATCGTAACAACGTACTTTGCTCATCTTCCTCCTTTCTCGCCTCAAGTCTTGCCGGCTGCAGTTCATTGTAGTCCATATCTTGATCGTAAGGTTCAACGGATCCCATGCTGGATTTAGTTTGTTGAAGCACATCTCCTGGGTTCGCTTTGGGCAAGTTAATGCCAGCTCTGACAGTCAATGTCTCCGGTTTGTAGGTACACAGCACGAGAAACCTGGAAAGAAAAACAAACTGAGTATCTTTCAGGAAAAACTTCTTTGAGTGTTTCTTAGCCAGATGCTTACCGTCTTGTGCTATGAGTGAGTATAGGAAGATTTTCTTGAACAATCACATAGGTAGCAACAGTAGTGTCATTAACTTCAGATCCACAATCTTCGTGGTGTATACGAAGGATGTATGCGTCTTGCGCGCTATTTGGGTTTCCTTGTAGTGAACACCGCTCTGGTCCTCCATCAGCGGCCTCAACTGCTATGCGTCCTCCGAAGTATGGGCCTGTTGACACTTCCACTTCACTTGCATGTGGTAAACATTGCGTCGCTCGAGCTGAAACTAAAAATAAACCTGGTTAAAAATCGTGCGTCTGTCGAGATAAAGATTGCTTCAATGAAAGAGCGAAAGTCACCATATCGTACCAGCTCGCGACGTTTTAGTTTAGTATTGTATTTTTGGGAATTAATAACTAATAACAGTAACATCGACCGTAAACTGAGTAGAAATGCGAGACTGTCATCATTAACCGGTTAGCTAGAAAATTAATCGGAATGATAAATAGTCATACAACTGAGAACTCTATAACAAGAATATGATTTCCATTATTGTCATCAAGTAGATCTCATTTCACTTACATCCTTTAGTGGGCACAATAATGATCTTGGAGCCAATAGACTGAGGGTCGGCGAGGTCCCTAGCGTCCCGCCTGACCGGCCGGACCTCGAAAGAGTATGTGGTCGCCATGCGCAGTCCTGTAATCCTGGTGCTGTAGATACGACCACGCCTGGTTCCAGGTGCCGATGTGGTGGTGGTGGCTTCTGTGTTCAGTGATCGTGATGTCTTTTCTTCCTCGAGGTTGTCGATTGCCTGTAATAATAATAACAAAAATACCATTTTAAACTAACTCTACATTATAGTTGTTCAACGTGTCTTCTTAAAAACCTGGCGTAAGTTGTTCAGTTTCGTTAACTGAGCAACTCCTATCGGTTTGCAGGAAGCTGTCTTTTACACCCCGTATAGTATTTTAAAAAGAAATTCACTCCAGTAGACTGAGAATATCAAAAACTTTGCGAAAGCGCTGCCAGGTTGGTGGGCTTAGGAAGCATTACGAGTCAAGATGCAAGTCGATAAACCCGCATCATTACACTATTAACACTACAAACGCTACGGTAACAATGTCGTAAGAATTTTCGCAGATAATGTAGTTAATAGCGTCACAGCGCGCAACGTCGCAATCTCCATGGCTGGTGATAATAATCGCGACAGTTATAGTCGGGTTCCCTGTAGCCGGAACCGCCGCCATGCTGGATGGTCACGCTCACCTCCTCCCATTATCTCCCGTTGGGTTCGTGGTGACAACTTGTTAGTGGGAAGTGCGATCGAGAAATCAAACCCTCGGAGAAATGACCTTGACTTTTGTGTAATCGCCCGAATCTTTCTGAACTGTTTCTGTCATTTTCAGACCACATCATTTTATTTTGTTTTAATTAGCTTCTGTCTTTTAGCAGTAGGTATAATAGACTGTTAATCAAAATTATCATTCTTCTTCTTCATAATTTCATAAGTTATCACTGTTTTTGAAATTTGGACTGTTATACCGTATTTCCTTCCACGCAGGCGAAGTCACGCTTTCCTCCTCTCATTATTATATTGACTTCGCGGTGACAATTGCTAAATTAACTTACTTGGTACTGATCATGGGTTTTCATAACCGCGCCTAATTAAATAAAGACATGACCTAGAAAAGCCGAAAAGTGCAAAAGTTTCGTTGATCTTTTTAGTCTGTTATTGTGAAATTTTAATTTAGTCAGTCAGTATGAATCAAGGCAATCTATCAATAAGATAATCAAACGATAAGTCACGAAGATAATTAGTAACAAGTATATTGATGAGGATTTTATAGAAATACCAAAGACCGGGCAAAATGAAGGAATGAATGAAAAGTAGAAAGAGCAGGTGAGCGGACCCCAGCAGTAGGCCGCGGGACAGCGCTAATACTTAAATGTGAGCTATCTATAATTGCCTATGATTTCAAAAACGTTAACGAATACCTAGTTTGTTGAAGTGACGAAAAACCACTAATCCCGAAGTTTGAACAGAAAGAATATTAACAGGGAAAACATTAAGACTGGTAGCAATTCGTGGTTGCAAAATACGCGACTTAACTAATATAAGTCCATACCTGTCACTTTCTATCATGAGAGAACAGAACATGATGGCAATAATTTTTGTTGAGATTTAGTTAAGTCGGGATGGTTACGAATCGGGCCCACTGTATAGTCTAGTATTATGGTCACCTTAGTTCGACATCGGTATTGCCCCCACGCCTGGAGCTCGCAGTAGTGAACTTGGAACGCCAGAACTCTAGATCGATCCTCGTCGTCCGCCTCGCCGTACTCCCATCGCAGTCGCACGTCACGGAAGTCAGGCTCGCCAATCAGGTGCAGCACCTCTGTAATACATCATTATCACCCATTAAATCCAGCACTTTACTGCGTGCGGCATAACCCGCAATTAAATAGTGGGATTTACAGCTTGGTGCTCGGTACGTAGTCCTGTCCTGACACTACAGAATTAATAAATTACGACGGGTCAACGACGCCCGACTGGCCGTGTCTGCTCCTGCAGCGTAGTAAATTCCGAGACACGATTCAACACCTCGTGCTCTAAGATTGCATTACTGCAGCCGAGTTTTTGCTCTCTTGGCGCCTGCCGATAATTATTTTCTTCGGCGGCTCCGCTCGGGTGCGTAGGCAATGCAACCATCCGCGCGTACCATTAACCCAATGACTTGCTCACTGGGCCGTTGTTGCTTCTAATAACTAATACAACCGCTGTAATGAGAGCTCCCGTGCCCTACTTCCCTGAAACGGATGAGCTCGCAAAATGCAAGATGAAGGTGCTATTGGAGATCTTGTGGAACTGGTTTATGCTAATCGGAACCCACAAGCTGACCACTGGCCACACCCTATACGGCTTGTCACAAGAGAGAGTACCTATTAAGAAGTGACAATCATTAATTACGCATACGAGTACATGTATCATCGTGACATTTATGACTTAAATTAAAGTAATAAATTAATTATAGTACAATTTTTTCTAACTATTGATAAAATTGTAAGAGATGACTCACTTTAGAAAATTATGATTTCCAATTTACTTTGAAGACGTATCTTCATCAATGTAAATAAATCTAAACAACCTAGTAGATTTATTATGATGCCTAGGCTATTTCTTACTCGTTCCATGAAAGAGGAAGTTAAATATTAGTATAGCAATTATTGTGAGTGGAGGCAGCGATCTGATATGAGAAAGGCAGCGCACGCGCCGATAACTCCCCCGGGCGATGCGCGCGCGCAGCCCTGCCACCTACCACCTCGCCGTAATGAGAAATTTATCTATGTAGCACAACACAATGCTCTATTACAACCCATTTTGTTTTATAGCTTTCATATTATTATGAACACCGCTCATGAAGACATTTATGATGCACAGTCTTTGAATGTCGTACACTAATAACATCTCGTACTTTTTTTAGTTCTCACTTTTATCTGGTAAATTATCCGTGTAATGGACAAGTCTATGAGGTTGTAAAAGTGGTTCGCTACTGGAGGTGCCCGTATTCCAATGACAGTGCACTTTTGCACCAATTTGTTGGAAGTTCGAAAGTTGTTTGTATTTTTTATAGTTCCAATTTCGTATACCTTGTTTAGTTGAATTGCTATGGCGTAGGTTTTAGTAAATAATTTTTTATTATGATCGCTCTACAGTCTATACTTCTATTGAGAATTTACTTCCCCAGACAGATAAGATTGTCTTCGATAGCCATATTGAGCCCGGTTCGACTTTCAACTGATCGTGTGGTGCGATTAGATTTGACACGGTTCCGAAGTACACGATGTCTTAATTTCGCTAAATATGTCCGTGTGGCAAGTTATCTATTATAGAATGTGTGTTGAGTTTGTAAGTAACGGGGCGGTGGGTTCAAGTATAAGGTAGGCTGAGGTTGTTGGGCGCTCGCGGCTGACGCAGACTGATGGCGGAGGCCTGCGGGAATAAACTAACAAGCGACCACATCGGGACACGCGGGAGCCCGCAGGCCGTCTCAGATAAAGGTCGGTAGCGGTGACTCCGCTATCGCACATCACCACGACAACCCGTCACCATTGTACTCCAACGAACATTTATCCAACATAATTAGTATTCCTCCTACTCCACATCTCCTTGACACAATACTCGCGGTACGATAAAATAAATCTCAAACTGTCTTGATATCCGCTCTGCTTACGGCGGGGTATTTCCGCGCCTATTTAGCGCGAAATACGGTAATGACAAGGAAGAAATGTTTCTTGACCGAATTATATTTAATTACAATTAGGCGGTCACATTCTTCGGGCATTGTGCAGGGGTTCCCACAATAATGCGTCGTTGTTATCCGCGGTTTGTGATCATCAAATGTCTCCGGTGAGAAAGTATCACACATATTATGCGCTGGTAAATTCAATTTAAACTTTGATGGGAGGTCAAAAAGTACAATTTGGTTAGGCCTCGGTGCGTCATTGCGGGCCTATTAACATTTTACACCGCGTTGGTTGGTACATTAAAATTTGAAAACGGATATGGCCTCGCGTCTCTCGCGGAGGAAACGCACTAATAATGGTAACATACTGTTTTGTACCGCTACATTTTATTCTTTATAAAGTGTTAAATTATCATTTCCTGTTCCCGAAAGCCTTTTTACTGTAATGATCGACAAAAAGAGGCATTTTCGATTGATTTGCTTGCCTTGTTTGAGAACACCGCTTTCTGCTATGCCGTGCCATTCAAACAAACAACGGATGTGAATGAATAAATTAGCGAACTCTATGATTTAATTAATTGCCTCCGTTCTTTCAATACTCTCGCACTCGTAGTAAGGTTGCTAATTGTATTATACTTCCTAGTTTAAACATCCTCATTGTTATGTTAATGTTTTGACCCTACCAATTAATTATATACTGAAATAAATAGAAATAAATTCACGAATTGATATTAAAAAGGTAAGCGCGCCACCTGAAGACCGAGTCGTAGATTTTTGTTTTTTGGTATAAATGAACCTTTTCTATCAGGTCATCGATTAACAACCCAGGAGCTGCAAAAAAAAACACTTAAAAAAACATTGTTTGTGCCACTCCAGCCTAGTACACATTCTCTACCTGCTCCCCAGTAGTGTCGCCATTATAACCCTGCGATATACTCGTCTGCGCACACGCAAATAGCTCAGCTTAACCGCGCTGTGATGTGACGGATGCGCGTGACCCGCCGACTGGACCATGACAACCGACAGCCTTTGTTGATGCCTTCACTCTGTACCTAGGCGAATGAGTCGTTATGAGCCTATATCGTATTGCAGTATTTTGGTTAACTTCCTGCGTGGTCTAGCAGCCTAAGCCGTGGACTCTCAATTCAGAAATTGTAGGATCGATTACCGGAGTTGTTCTTTCCAGTTTGTTGAGTGAGGACATTTTAGGCTGATGACAGATAACATTGACATAACATTTAAAATTGTATACCTAATTTTCCCAGCATCACCGCACCGACCAATTTTGCGTACGGTAATCTCGTAACCTCGCAGGAAGAGCAATCAATTTGGAAATCATTGTCATCGAAGGTCATTACTCCGATCGGCATTATTTCCCGGTGCCACAAACCACCAAGAGGTAGGTACGACCAGCAACGGTCACGACAAACCACCGATACTGTCTTTATTCTCAAATTACTGTTAACATTTATTTATTGTCGTCCTAAGATCTCAATTTTCTTGCGAACTCGAAAGGAGGAAAATTACAGGCAATTGATAGTGTTGGAAATGATATTGATCTTCATCATTGATAGTACTAACTACTATCCACTATCAGAAACTCAGCAAAATTATTGTGTTTCTGCTAATCTAATCATAATCAACATCTGATGTTTAGCTAGTCACTGAAGGGTACCTAACGGCGTCTACTAGTATTCTTAGAACCGTTAAAGTTTTATTCCTAGTGTCAGTGGTTTTAAATAGGATAGGTACCTAGTTTTTCGCACAGTAGGCTCGTTTCTTAGATTTTAATACTTAATATTCGAAACCGTTTTCAAATAAGTAGAAAAACATAAAATATACCAACTGTTTCTTTTCTAGTCTCGTCCTTAGACGAACACGAAATTTTTGGTGCTGCAAAAAATAATGTTCGTGCTTTTATGTGACGTATATTTTGTATGCGTTTTTGGTTAGGTGACTTTAACAACTTCGCTGATGTAAGTTCTGCAACTATAAAAATTCACAAATGTGTCATCTATTTGCGTTTTAAATTGACAAAACAAATCATCAATGTGGAATATTCTAGTGAAGTGACGTCTGCATTGTCCGGAGCGAGTGTAGCGAGACGAATGCCTGTGAACAATGTGTTCGCGCGCCGCTCATCCTGCTGTTTTGGGGCCATCTGATTTCATACTGTTCACACTGACTGCGGATTTCATGTTGTCGCTTTTCGATGATTATGCGCTGCGGCGTACTGGTATCTGTGATGGTTATTCTAGTCGCATATTTTTGCAGAAATGGTGCCCTGCAGAATTTTTATGAGTGGTCAAGTCTCGATGTAGTCTGTAGCTTCTCAATTTACCTATTGGTAGAGTTTTTTTTTAAATCAGAGATTAATTTTCTCTTGAGCGTCTATTTTCAGAATTTTAAAATACATTTTAATTTTTTTTTGTCATTCTGGTGATAAGTCATAACATAAATATCGTTTTCTAACCAAACACATTTTATATAAATATGAAAGAAAGAAAATAATAAATTTGCCTCGGGCCACAACCTCGGACAGGATTCGAAACTGCGCCTCTGGATTGCCGGTCCATTATTATATTTATATTTTATATGAAATAAAATAGCATTGTGTGTGGTGTGAGTGCTAAAATATCCTCAATAATGCAAACACATTTTGTTACGATTATTACCTAGATACTAAAAAATTCTTCCTCGCTTGATAATAACATCTAGCTGAAGATCTAAATATCTTTCCGGATAAAGAAGCAGTCAAGGTTGTAAAATGTACACTGGGCCAATCCAGGTTTCTCGTCAATAGGAAGAAAACAGGGCAATTTGTAATTATAAAAGAAAAAGGAATTTTATACTTTTTTTAGAGTAACCTCAAATTCATAAAGTCAAAAACATTCAGTTATCCAGCAAACCTACTAACACGTGACAAAAGGTTTAACAACATCTTGAACTAAAGACTTCTCACGAAAATCCGTGGAATTGAACTGGAAGAAAGTTGTAAAACTATTGGAGGAACTTCACTCAGCTGCTGGTGATTCAATTGCGGCTGTACGTGAGGCCATTCTTCAAAAATTGCGTTAAATCGACACGTACCTTCCTATTGAAACGATTTTCTGAATCTCCGAGGTGTATCTTTGGAATTTTCTCATGTAGCTCTCCTAATCCCGAGGTCCCGATTCCCGACCACGGTCATGCTTATTTTGATGTGCCATATGTACCTACTTATTTATTTATTTTTGAAGATCTAATCTAATAAGTACTTGTTCCAACAAACTACAATATTTATTACATGTCGGCTTTCTATCAAACATCTTACTTCCAAAAAGGGCTTGGAATATTTTGACATCCATATTCGGGTGACACAAAAAACGTTCAAATCAGCATATTGTAACGCTATGCACCACCGGCGCACGCAAGAAGCCTATCGCAACGAGAGGTCTCGAAAATGGAGCGTAAAATGCGCCTGCGCTGGTTGGTATGGTATGCGAGCGAACGCGTAAACAACGAAAACGATGTAAATCTAATCCTCTATGCAGTGGGCCGTGCGTAGATAATTTCCGTTCTTGCCGCATTCAATTAAAAAATTGACCCACTGTCCGACCAAGTGAAAAGAACAAAGCAGACTAAACAGGGCGTTACTTCGAAATACATTTCAAAGGAACGGGCCCGTGTATAGAAAGCCTTTGTTGGGAATGTTTGTAGTTTCGTCTGTAGCTGGCATGTCGGAGGTCCGACCCTAAGGCGAGATTCCTAATTTGCAAACTGAGAGTCGTGTTCTGAAGTGGACATGTTCCGCGCCGACCCTCGAGGGTGACTCTTAATTGAGAAAGCCATTAATCTGGAGAAACTGCCGCGCCCCCTTATGGTGCGACACGCTCAAACTGTCAAACTCAAAGACTAATGGTTCAATGAAATCGCCTCTAAAGATTGCGTCTAATTCAAATAACTTTCGATACACATACAAGTGTACTGAAAGAGAATGTGGGGCGAGTTCAAAATGTTGATTTTCGGTGACAATTGCCTCTTGTAAGTGGATTAAACACAGTATTATTGTGGCAACAAAAGCTAAGAAAGCTACATTCACTAAATGTTCTGATTTCGCGTTGATGTCTTTTGTATGAGTGGTTTTTATTCTGCCGTAAGTAAAGTAGGTAAGGTACCCTTTTCAAGATTTAATTTAAATTGCAATGCCTTTTTTTCCTGAGATCTATAAACTTCATATTTGGCATCTAAAATAGAAATATGTTTATTGATCAATCTAAGGCCAGTAGTAAAACCGCGATAAAATTTGCTCGGAAATGGAAATTCTTGGAGCCAATTCGCAACCAGGAGTTTATAATCTTCCAACAATCACATTAGGTTGGTACATCAATAAATTTATTCTAGGAATAGAGAAGTCTGGCTACCACATTCCTTTCAGTTTACAACATTATAAATTATAAATCACAGTCCTTTAATTATGAGGTAGATAGTATTATCATATCTCACACTATAGTTAGGAAACATAACGTTAACGACCTATAGTTTGCATGCTTATTATATAATTATAATCGATTAAAAGTTACAGCAAAATCATTTGAATACTTTGTGCGTGATCGACGAACAACAGAAAACTTTTGTTCCATTATTTTCTATATTAATAATTTTATATACTTAGATAAGAAATCAGTCACAAAAAAGAAATTCAGACCTTGAACGCCGAGCTATAATTACAGTTGCTTGGTAATAAATGGCATAATTTTAGTGAAGCTCATTGAGCTGTATCTTTAGTTATATTGCAACTGTAAAGCTTATAAAAGGCTATATCTGGTGAGGAACAGAATGGCTATAACGGATAAACTAAGCGCATAATGTCCAGCTCTCCTTAGCGGCCGGTTAGCCAATCCGTTTGACAGTTATGTTACAAGAGCCGTTTAATTAGGCCGTTAGCTAAAATGCAATTGGAACACCATACGCATTTACTTAAAAGTCTAAAATTATAAAAAAACAGCGCTAAAATTCATACCATTTAATATTTCCTAATACTGGGTATTCTTCTCATCTCACAAACACTTCAACTCTAATATGATTAATAAATTAACTGTAAGTATCCGCAATTGATTATAAATGTATTTCGAACGCACCGTATGTGGTCTTTTTGCGATAGACGGCGGGCGGCGCCATAACTCATCCACCGTCAGCGCAGTCTTAGACCATTCTATTACCCACTCCATGTCCATCCACGTTAACCCTAATGGCATTTATACCATTTAAAACAACATTTGCATAAAGCTGCCTATTCACGGCAACCGATACCAATATTAATGATTACTAAAAATGGAATACTGGATCAGTCTCCCGCTAGTTTGGCAAGCGGTTGGCGTGGGTAGGGACCATAAAAGAAATTGGCGAAGTCAAATAAGGTCGGCGCTCCGTTACCGATCGCATCGATATGCCACCACACGATGCGGTGCTTGAGATGGCGATAACTGCAGGTTATCGGTAACATGGTGATTCCGTTGGAGGTCAAAACAATAAACACTTTTGTTCGCCATTTTTGGCGAACCGAGAAGGAAGTAAACAAAGGTCCCACTCAAGACCTACATTCGCGGAGCGTCTTACATCGTATACATGCAAATTCGCGCTTTACGGGTACTCGGAATGCATTGTCGCTGTCCCGAGGCAAATGCACATATCCAAACGGTAATTGAAAACAGAAAGCAAATCACAGGTTTGGACATAACGAGCGATTCCTTCCTGGAAGACTGGGTCGCTAACCGGGGGCCGGGGTCAGCGAGGACTCGCGAGCCACTGCACTTACCTCACTATCGCGACACCTCAGATCTCACCTACTGGTCTAGCTCGGCCTGCTAGCCTGCCCTCCAACGGTACTACGAGGTCCCAGTGATTTTCGCATAATTTAACGAGTTATAAGCGCACTTGGAGTTACGGTGCAGAGCAACTGACACTGATGCAGTCTGTATTGCTGCCCGATGGCGATACAAAGTAAATTGAGATTCGCTCAAAGGTACGGGCTCGAGCCGAGTACTCATACATATGTACAGCTCGAGGCCGCAATTTTGTACGTGTATCCTATTTGCGAAGATTTAGCACAGTCCAGATTCATAAACTGTTAGCCGACTTTCGGTGTGAGAATAGATAAAATCAATATTTAACATGAACTTCCATTGACTCCACGTCAAGTTTCATAAGTTATTATTATTAGTTTTATTGCTATTGCTAGCTCTGCTTATGTTTGTGTTTAGCTTTGGATTTCAATTTATACGTATGTAAAGTCTTGCGGCACCTAAAACCTAAGTGCCTTCCCTTATTTGGAAGTATTCAATTCTCTAACAGGTATTCAACTATTCTCCTATAGACTATACTCAAATAACTCTTGATTCCAAATTAGTATCTACTTCGTGCATCTTTGTTAATTATTCCCGGTTTAACTGATAAAATAAATTGCGCAAAAAGGACAGGGAGATAACCGTAGGAATATTCCTCATTAATATTGCAGCCGAATTCCGTCGTAATCAATAATTTGGTTTCTTGATAAGTTTCAACAACAACACGCTTTTCTGTCCTACTAGTGCTAATAGCATATCTATTGCGATGGTGTCAAAGCACGCCAATGTGTCCCGTCCGAATATGACACATTTTAGAATGTTTCGTATTTTAATTTTACCTGAAATAGGTTATGAATTGTGCTCATATTTATTTGATACAATAGCAAAATCATTCTTGTCAGCATTACCAATTTGTTAGCCGCCGGTGGTCGCGATCGCAAACCATATTTTGCGCGCAGCTCATTCATTGCAGGGTCTGATTATCCCGAGTGTTAGAGAAAAAACAAAATGGATTGGCTTTATATACCTATTATTATTATGCCTTTTAGAACTGTGAGTTGTGATTTATGATATTTGTTCCATAGGAAAATTTAGTTTTATTATTTCTTGTCATTTCAATTTCACCAGTAGGTACATTAATAGAAATAAGTAATGTTTTATAGCACATAAATACGACGTTATAAAGAAACAAACATAAACACTACAACTTTGACGCCTTTATTGCTTAGGCATCAATTTCTACCGTCTGGTAGAGTTTTAGTAAAGTAAAAGAATATAGTTTCCGTTACACCCTATACATTTTAGAAGGAACAGTAATACATATAACGCCTAAGGGATTGAACGCAAGTTCGTTCCTCATTAAAATCCGCTTGCAAAAAATAAGCACAACAGGTGTGAAATTCTAACTGGAGATTTATTAACAATACTTTTTTAACTAACAAGCTAATAAGTTGATAACCGGTTTTGATCAGCCGATATGACGATAAATATAATTGTTCTTATTAGTCACGTCTAATTATCTGATAATTATACCGTGTAGATAATTAAAGCGAGTCTAGTCGCTGGCGCATGCGCAGTGAAAGTAAAGTTTCACACATGATGGCCCGTTTTGGGCGAGATGACTGTAACATGTCGAACGTCTATCGCTAGACTGCAACTAAGTGCCGCGGTAAGTGTTGTGGTGAATTTAGTCTTTCTTTTTATTGTAGTGTCTCACGAGATCCACGACAAATTGTAAAAACTAGAATTTTAGGTAGTTCTAAGTAGATTTATTTCCGAGGGAGTTTATTGAGTTCATAGAGATGAAATACGATGACTGATATATAAAAATAAAAATAGTGTGCTATTTCATTATTTACGTACGTACGTGCGTACTGTCACGCCTGTATCCCTAATGGGGTAGGCAGTGCGTAAACGACCCAAACAAAGGTCGTTCCACCACGTCTGACAAGTTTTGAGGGTTATTACGATAGATCTTTATATTGCTGTAGTGACAGGTTGTCAGCCCATCGCCTAAATTACAATATACTGAAACCCTCGAATCCCTTATCTGGTTTTTACAGCATGCCCGGGAGGAGATGCAGCTGGCACATTCTAAGTTTTTCTATCTCTCCCAGTCCAGCATGGAAGAAAGACTAACAAAATTAGTAAACCTGACTCTTTTTCGATTCGACACTAATCTAAACTCTTTTGCTTACGTACGTCATAATGAATGTCTCATTATCTGATGACTTTGACTGATGGTGACCAGTGCGAGACGAAAACACTAAAATAAAATGATGAGCAGTATAATAGAGACATTACTATCACCAAGCATCTTCACCTGTTCTTAAGCCTTACAAATGTTAAAAGGCTCATAACCGAGGCTTTTGTTTCATAATAAGAGTATATCTTCAAAACAAACTAAAAAAAACAAGTCGAGAGTCGAAGAAAACGCTTGGCTATTTTTCATAATCGTAAGTTTTTTGTCCTCCAAATTACTGTTGTTAGTGAAAGTGACGACATGACGGAAAGCCTGTATGGCTCTAGCTTTGAAGCTTGGCTTTGAACGTATGTAAAAACAAGCCGCAACACACGATACCCGTGAAATACTTGTTTTGAAATTTATATCAAGTACTTTGTGAACTTAATAGTATCCGAGACATCCTATAAATGCTAGATCGGGTGTACTTGTCAACTTGGCACTACAGAATAACTTTTTAAGCACTCGCGATTATTTACACTCATTTTACTTTTTATAGGGTCGGGTATTTAACGTCGGGAACCAGGTAAATTCCTATGATTTACCACCAAAATCTATCGCGAATAGACCCGATAAAAAGTAAATTGGCACTACAGAAATACACAAAATCCCATTTCAAATATCTTCAAAGTTTGCCATAAAACAGAATATTTATTTATTTCATTTATTTATTCTACATTATGACATTATTTACTGCGAGGTCCAGAAGATACTGGAGCAGTTGTGTTGCACAATTAGCACCATCCGGGGTCACGTGTAGGGTTTTAAGTTTCTACGAACGTGAAGCAACATCATCCTATAACTACCAGTATGAGAAATAGTAACCCGGATCGACGGCTTAACGTGCCCTCCGAAGCCATACGATCAATAAATAAAATAATACAATAAATAAGTAAAATAGTAGAGATGGCGAAATTTAATTTTATTGGAGTCCTTGCCTATCACGTCTCTAATAAAAATGTTTCCCAAGAAAAATCACCATGCGTTTTGCTTAAACGCTGACCCTTTGACTGCCTTAATGGCCTTAACGTACGCAGGCTACTGATTCTGTACCGTTAGTGCACTAAACATGCACATTACGGCCACAAGGACCACATATATCACATGAACAACCCGCAGTATACTTGCACATGTCACTCGGTCAATCGGTCAGGGGTCACCTTGTTTTATGACGGTCCCATACTTTATTGCTGCTAACCGCATGTGAGGTTTACGTTTGTGGCTACCGTCGGTTCAAATAGCCTAGACCTAGAATGTCGCTCAAAAATAAGTTGCCAGTTTGGTTTTCATAAGCACGTCAATAGAAAACTAAATCCCACGAAACAAAATCATAGAATGTCTGTCTACTACACTACACATATGAAAACATAAAAATTGCGGGTATTAAAAAAGGTAATTTTATATGGTTCTTTATAATAAAAAGGAAAAAACTAGACAAAAATGGTCATGGTGTGTGGCTTTATTGAAAAGATATTTCTCATGTCAAATTGTTATTTAAACTATAATAATTTCAGGCCACTCGGCCTTATTTCCTCAACTCTTCATAGAAAATGCATGGGAAAAATTAGGGAAACTATTTCCAGCAACTGGCTCAATCGGTCAGAAGTCAGAGCATTTCATGATTTCACGGGCGATCTATGCCCCGGCGCATGTACAGTACAACAAAGTTTAAAATGAACGCGGGCGGGGGCGCTACATGTAATGTAGGTAGGGACAACTGTCAAAATGGTGTTAGGGGCAATCTCTGTGACAGTTTCTGGGGTGAGATGGGATCTACCTCCTAGTGGTCCGCCCCGGGCACCATCACAGGCTTGCCTGTGAATAAGTCCGGCTGAATTATCGATCGTTCGATCGCGATCCCAACAGAGCGGTGGTAGGCTCCGCAAGGGGCCGCCTGGCTCGCGACCACCCTCTCACCGGACTGGAGTTCGGCGAAACAGCTTGCTGTGTTCCGTCGGTGCGTCAGAGTACCAGTGCCATAACAGGCATTTTCTGGGTGAGCTCACTCCATCGCCGACTCTGTCCCTGTCATCCCTGACATTGTGTCTAGAGTCAAGAGCAAAAACATTTCCAATTAAAAAAAAAAGGCGGCGTTAATTCCTTTTTTCGCCACATTCATTTAAAGCGTTGTCGTGTAGCAGTAGCCGCAGACCGCGGGCTACCGTTAGCGCATGCGTAATGCCGCAGAACTGCTCCACTGACGTAATGACATGCGTTCGCGCGTTATGGCTGCGGCAACGCAGTTCTACCACTGAATATAATATAGAATAGCAGTCATATAAAGGGTGTAAGGGACATGAAATGAAAACGAAAGACTTACTCATGCAAAATTTCCACTTCGATCAGACCATAATGGGGAAGCCTAATAAAAGTTTATTTTTAAATTCTCAAAAAATATCTTTGTAAATGTTGTTCAGTTTCGTTGACTGAGCAACTCCTTTCAGCTTTGGTACACCTTCTCTTCCCTACACCCTGTATTGTTTATACCTCCACTATCTGTACCATAGTGGTTCTACACAATTGTCCCACGTGGAGTGAATAGCTACTGCCTCATATGGGAACATGGGGCATTTGCTCGAACAAAAAGACGGTAAATCCTTCTTTAGTATGAGAATTGTATTACGGTTCATGTTCAGTTGTAGATTTTATCGTAACAATAAAAATATGACATTATTATGAATTGCGGAAAGAAAGACATGGACATATTTTTATATTCATTTATTTGTTATACGGTACCTGATTAATTATCTTATACATACCTGATACAAGTCACTATCACAAAAAGCTAAGTGCTTTTAACTATCCTTAAAAATCTTTTTCTTTTTTTGTGTTTGATCTTTCCGTCGTATACAATACTTATATCATCAAGTATTTTCTTTATTCATATAGTACAAAAAAC
Organism: Scrobipalpa atriplicella; assembly: GCA_029255725.1. Lineage (NCBI taxonomy): Eukaryota > Metazoa > Arthropoda > Insecta > Lepidoptera > Gelechiidae > Scrobipalpa > Scrobipalpa atriplicella. Next base: position 128,445 of record JARACY010000048.1, read on the forward strand.
TTACTTCATACACCAGTAGGTTCCCATGATAACATTCAAAGCGTAAGAGGAAGTAAAAGTCCTAAGTGCACATTTCATCCGCCAATTTCTGAATAAGCTCCACACAATCACATTAAGGTTTCCTCCACTCATAACACGCAAAAGTCACGCATATTACAGGTCACTGTGTTTACCCTCTTGTTCGTTTGTTACTGTCTGTCTTCCGTTGCTGTCTTCAAGACTTGGCCAGTAATTTCCTTGTAGGTTAGTTTCTGCACTTTGACTGACAAGGCGATCCATCATAGACGCAATATGGTCAGCAGTTTGCGAAAAGATTGACGAGTGATTTTTGCTAACATGTAAACCATCTGTATCGTCATCCCAAATAGATATTGGTCAGTCAAGTGGTCAGTGCTGTTGAATTGAACTCATGTTAGGCATTCAGTGCATGTCATGATTGTTGCTTTTATATTATTTGATGCTGTCAAAAATGTTAACTGAGCTTTCTTTTCTTTTTTAACTGATACCTATTATATTATGTACTAGCTTTCCGGCCGCGGTTTAGCCCGCGTTAAATGAGTTTTTCCGTGGAAATTAAGGTTTTCCCACGGTGAAAAGTAGGCTAGGTCCTATTCCAGGACTCAACCTACATGTGTGCCAAGTTAAATCCCAGTGGTTGAAGCGTGATGTAGTAGCAAACATTCAAACTACTTATCGCATGTATTCCTAATATTAGTAGGATAAAAATAAACATAACCGCTAAACCAATTTGTGGCAAAGCCTAACGTTTTATTTTAATCCATTCTCTACAACAGCGGTACTGTCTTAAATAAGTCGGGGCGTCTTTATTATTTGTTTAGTCAGGTTTAGTCCTACAATTTTCTGGAATGGCCGACGGACATAATCATGAGCTAACATAATACCGTCCTCTGTACCGTCTGTTGTATCGCTTCAGGCTATCGGACCCCTTATCCTCTTTGGCTTTGAATATTTCCTAGCATTTACTCTGAGGTAATTTTTGCTGGCTTTGATAAACACTGAGCATTATGAAATATGTTACAACGTAAAAGCTTTCGTAGCCTTTCTTTTAGATATCGCTTTGATATGCAACTTCAGTAACGTCACAGATGAATATTAATAGTCAAGGTTGTATCTTACTTTGCCAATCCACTACTAATGCGTCTCTACCAGGATGGTAAATGTTACAGATTACGGTGCCCACTTATTATTAGCACAGAATAGGTAATAGTACCTATTATCAGTCAGTCCTATGGTTTTTGGCTCTAGTCACTGTGTATTAAAAAATAATATATATATATCTTAATATCTGATCTATTTAACTAGATTTGGCATTCAAACTATCCACTCGTTTGTAAAATTCGATACGCTATATCACTACACTATAGCAAGTAATAGCTGCATACGTCGATACCACAAAGTTGTTGAGGCACATAAAACACAGTTCTTAAATAAAGTAAAAAATATTTTAGTGGCAACCCACTTACCGATATAGTGCGCCACTTTGCTTTTATAGTGTTATTAAAGTCTTGTTTCTTTTTAGTATAAACAGGGATCCCGATATCCGAAAAGATTTAAAAGTTGTATGTTCAAGCGCATTTTGATTGCGTGTAATTTATTCTTTCAATGGAGTCGCGCGTTGATGTCTTTTGTATGAAAAGCGTACGTTTTAAAAATATCCTATAAAAGACTTCAACGGGCGTAAATGCATATCAAGGTATTTTACATATTTAATCACGCCTATATCCATTACGGGGTAGACCGAGCTTCAAAGGCCTAATAAAATCGCCGCGCATTTCTTACAGTATTTGCTGTAGTAGTCAGTCCATTGACTGAAATAATACCTAGCAAAATGACAATATTTATTTTTATCAAAGCGTCTTTTGTAGAAATTAGATATGGACTGTGTTCCTTTGTTCGGAGACGACCCAGATAAACAAGACAACTGTACCGATTTTTCCGATTCAGAATTCGACATGGAGAACCGTACGTCATGTAAACAATGAAAATAATATAGATGACTGATAGCGGTACAGTGCTTATATTGTGGGGCTGGCTATTGTTCTATAGTGCAGTTAATTTGGTCGAGATGAGGAGATAAGCCCTGCAGATGGTCTGCGTTCCCGGTGATTCGATCTATGACAAAGATAGCGTTATGGTGCCGGATGTCCCGGTATTTGAGAGTCCTGTAAGATATAAATTTTATTTAATTATAGACTATTATGGTAAAAAGTGGTGAATACCCCGTTCAAATTACTGAACGACTGCAGAAATCTCAAATAACTAATGTAATTTATACTTTTAAAAAATGGGCTAAGGTATAACAGACAGTATTCTTGATGATCAAACGAACTTACCTGTACGTGAAGTTCGATCACAATTATATAAGCAGCTTCATTCGGAGCAATTTAGTTAGACCAGTATTTTGCTAAAACGAACATTTAAATATGATTACGAACGCATGGGGTCAACATGGTCTGTAAATTATGCAGGCCTGCGTGAGGTCAATCCAAACGTGTGCTCTGATGGCATGGCACTGATACACCATCGTTTGAACTGAATGGATCTCGTGCTCTACCTTACTTTCCTTTCGTTTTGTGCCCCGATTCAAGTGACAAAGACTATTGTTTGAAAGGTGTAAAGAAAGCACGGAAATTGAGCAGTTTTTCAGAAGGCACTGCAAAGAAATACTTTAGAGTTAGAACAAGCTGGTAAAGATAAATTGTATGAATTTTCAAAAACTTTGTATTGGCAAAGCTTCATTGTCATATTTCTTTCGGTCTATCGTATCGTACATGGATCAAAAAACGCCCATTAAAATCTAAGAATTTTCAAAATCAATCCATACCCCATATCTTTTTAAATATACTTTGGAAAGTAATTTTCATAACTTGTTCGTATAAATCGCGCATACGTACTACATAATTAATTAAATAATAAATTTTATTGTAATTAAATTTCTACAAAAGGTTGCATTCTATGATTGCCCTCGCAATTTATGGAGCTATTAACATACCTACATTAAATCCTGTATAAGTAACTGATTAATAACAACAACGGTTCTTTAGGTATACTTATATGAAATCAAAAGCTGAAATGAAATGATCCTTTTCATTCCTCTCAGGGTAGAAAATTACAGGTGACCATTTTAATCCAGATTTGGTGATTATATGAATAGATTTTATTTTATACCCTGTGGTGATGGATTGGAATAGCAACCCATATAAATGCCTTAGCGTGGGTGTCGTAAGAGACGACAAACGGAAAAAGAAAATCCCTGGAAATGGGCACCAGAGCGATTCTTGTAAACAAAATTATAAAAGAACATTCCGGTAAATATGGGTGTCAAATGAATTACTATTCATTTATTTTTATAACATCTTGCTATGCGCTCTCCAATCCCTCTACCAAGCATGGTGAATACATTTTAATTTTATATCAAGCGCGGCGGGTAAAGGATAAAAACTATAAATTATGTCTCAATCTTATCTTAATTATCTTCATGTAAACAGAAGTACATCCCTACAGTCCAAAGGGACATACAAACGACAACACAGCCTGCGACGACCGTTAGAACAATGTAGATGCGCGCGCGCACGTACGGTGCAGCATGTTAATTAGAGTCTATGCTATTAGGGACTTCGATCTGGGATGCCATGGGTTCATATAGATACTTGTTGAACAAGACAAGCATTGTTAAGCGCTCATTTAATATTCAACGGTTTAAAAGACTGTATTCCTTCTCAATTGACAAGAGCTAAGGAACTTAGGCTTCGATCAAGCCGGGGTAGAGTGAATAAAAATACATACTAGTTATATAACGAATAATATAAAAAAAAAAATATAACAAAAAACTTAATTTCACAGTCCAAATATGATCGTATAACTAAAAGTTGCGGCAAATTTAGGTGGGCCAAAATAAATTAAACAAATAAATGCTTTTTTAATTCTGGTTATTTGATGTTCTTAAAACATTATCAAAAGACCCAAAATATTACTGTAATTTATAAAACGCAGTAGCCTCTATCTATACTTGAAAAGGGTATTATCTTGGTGGCAGTTGCCACTTATTTTAAAGTTGTAAAACGGAATGAGTTACTTCTCTAACCTATTCTTGCCTGGAGTTACATGACAGTAATGTTTTCATGTTTAAGACTTGTTTGGACTACGATGGCATGGCTAAGTGACTGTAAGTAAACTAACTTAAGTCAAATAAAAAGCAACTTTAGTGTGTGTGTGTTTCGTAAAATGGTTTAATAACCTAAGTTAAGTAGATATAGGTTTTATCTATAATCTCGCTTAACGCTATCTGATTGTGTGTAACTTTTTCAGGCTTCGACCGCTAAACGAATTTTAATAAAATTTGGGAGATTGCAGTTATTTATGAATCCTGCAAAACTCACAAAGGCTTTTTTACCCCGGGAAAAGGATAAATATCTCAGGAAAGTTAAAAAATTATAATAAATAAATATAAATTGTAGAACATTTATGTTAAAACTGTAGATATTTGATTCAAAGATATTTCTTATACAATTTATGTGACAGTTCTTTTAAAAACGAATGTATTAAAATACACTGTTAACGATCACGTACATAGTGCAAAATGAGAAGAATCTAGGACGTAAGTATAATCAAACATTATTGACGTGTCGTAAAAACCTACAAATTTAGTATTAATATTTAAACGTTCTGACCCTTGGGGTGCACTGTGCACTATAGCCGTCCGTTCCGTCAGAGATTTATCGTTCGTTTGCACTTAGCACACATACTGGCCAGTGTGAGCACAGAGTATATTATAATCGTACTAACATAAGTGCCGAACAACTCTCGTATAGTTAACGTTTATTGCATAATGTTGCAATAAACTGCAAGGCAAAGTTCAATGGGCTACATTCTGGAACGCACATCAATTACTGGTAGTATTGGAGTTTGGAATGGCAGTTTTTATCCGGATTGTCGGGCCGAAATATAATAAATTCGTAGCCAAGTGTCTACGAAAAAGAAGAAGAGCTTCAAGATAGGTCTTCCGTACCCTCCTCGATAATTTTGCCTGATTAATTTAATACAGAAATCTATCAATAGTACAATATAATAAAAATCGCTGTAGCAATAAATCACATTCGATGACTCTATCGATGTGAAACGCATGACAAGAGTTTAAACGGCAATAAATCTTTGAAATTGTTTTTATAACAATAACAAGCATAACAAGTAAAAAAAAAACGTATCGTGCACATCGCCTCGTTTCCGATAGTAGGTTCGAATCGGAATTACAAGCTCCGTTACCTAAGGTTACGGGTGCGATGTGGGAAGAGTGTGAAATATTGGCGCCGCCACTACGCTAGCGGTAACAAAGTAATTGTTTGAACACAATAGGGCTGCCGGCTTTGTTTAAGCATTATCAAATTTCTTGTATATGTGATCAGTTGTTGGTAAAGCAAATACCCTTCAAACGGAAAATCAAGAGATCCATGTCCAACAGAGAATTATTGTGGTTTGTATAGTAGTAATAGTAAGTAGGTACTTATTTGAATAATTAATGAATATTATTATGATCGTCATATCATACATACATGTGATTATAGTATAAGTTAAAATGTCATAGATATTGAATACAAGAAATAAAACTGGTCGTGTCGTGGCACCCCATCCCGTTGGATTTAGCGAATAAAGGATTCTCGTAGAGAGTGCATTTGTGCGTAACGCAAACAGTGCCATTTTTTTTTTCAATGACCAGTGACGCTATCACGGCCACTCTCGTGTACCAATAGTAAAATCAACCTTACTATGGCCCGTATTTATAATCAGCTCTCAAGAGTGACAGCGAGTTTGAGTTCGTATCAGAAATGTCATTCCAGTACAAAATAACCTGTCAAATCCGCACTCAATATTGCTCTCAATCTTGAGATCGCTTTATAAATACGAGCCTTAAGAAAGCTTTTCAATACCTAAGTGTAGATAGAATGTAAGGTAAGTAATGTTCGGCAGCCCTACCTCAATCGCATGTTACTCGTTACGTAAAAGGAGGAGCGTGCGACAGATGCCGGCGCTCCCGTTACCAATACCGCGGCGTTTGGCGCAATATAGTCATTACAATGATTACAGTTCTCAACCTAAGCACTTGTCTTGTACTGGTTAGCAACTTGTAATTGTTGCTGGCCTATTTGCGCGGCTTACTGTACCTGGTTATTGTGAACGATCGGTTTCGGTGGGATTCACGCGAAGTATAGAACACTTGATTAATTGTGTGTACCGTTTTATCGACACTTAAGTATAAGTACATTATTATAATGACAATGTTTAATTATGCAAACTGATGAATAGCACGCACTATCCCGTTTGCTGTCGCACTTGACTCGAGTGGGACAGCATTGCTCGGTGCTCATCGTAAGTTCTAAGATCCATCGCACCGTGTGATATCGTATCATATGCGCTACAGGAAGTGGACTTCTGATTGACGGCAAAAATAGACGCAATAGTGGTACTTCCCCAGGCGAAATTCACACAAAATCCTGTCACCTATCTTCTTCTGTCGTGTGGATTTCGAGTCTATCGTTATGTTTTTCTATGTTAAGATGGTCTGTGACATAAAAGACATTAATTTGGTATTTTTAAATATTTTTGTATGCTAGCTAAACAATTATCGCTATAGTTATTAGCTGATTTGCATGATACACCCATTTAATTAGTATGAAAAAATAAGAGTACTACTTTCATCAGATAATTAACAAATAAAATTAATTTAATAATACGAAACGAGCAGTTAAGATTCAGGTGTGACGAAAATAAAATAAAAAACAACTTTCTTTATTCTAGTCCTCGCGTTTTGGATTCAAGAAGAAAGTTTGAAAGTGTATTCTTTGTCGTAACATTTTGAATAAAATATTTTTTATGCTCAGTAAGTAGGACCAAGGCTTGTTTCAAACAATGGAAAGTATGTATTGCAAACTTGAATAGCACATACATACATATAATCACGCCTTTATCCCTAATGGGGTAGGCAGAGCGTAAACAACCTAAACAATAGATAGTAGGTATATAGAATTTTAAAAATACCAAGAAATGTACTTATTCATTTCTTCATGCTAATAAATGTTAAATTGATAATTTTATACTAAGTACTAGCTTTCCGCCCCGCGGTTTAACCCGCCGCTAAAAGAGTTTTTCCGTGGGATTGAGTTCCCGCGGTAAAAAGTTGCTTTTGTCCTTGATCAGGTTATTGCCATGTACTAAGTATAATCACAAAAATATCCGTAGAAATTAGGATTTTTATTTTTCAAGATATGTTAATTACGGAATAATAAAACACAACAACCTATACATTTACCCATTCAATTTTAAAACAGTTTTTTTTCATACGTAGAATACATAAATATTGTGTTGTTACTATGAAAATATTTCAATTCATCTAACTCTACATTGCGGCCGTTGTAGCGTTCCGCACTTACGCGTCCGTATTTATCATTACCAGGCATGGCAATGAAACGCACATAATGACGCCAAATATCTATGAAATAATAATACATAATAGCGAATCATATTATAATGAGTGTGCTTACCGTCATCCGCATTAATTTCAGCGATGGGGGACACGTACGATATTTTTAAAATCAGTCCAATCACGAACAACTTTACTCGGAAAATCATTCTGACCTTCGTCTATTTTGTCACATTAATTAAAATTATTTATAACCTTTATCAGAAAAAATAAAATTAAGAAACAAAAAGAAATTTGAAAATAGAATCAAAACTTTTTAAATTGTTGCGATGTTTTCGTGTTAGCGATCGCGTACGAATGCGCAGGAGTGGATGCGGCGCGCGCCTGCGCTCTCTTGCAGCAGTACCGCGACTAACCAATAAGAAAGACAAACGCTCAGCATCAGCATAGCGCTACACCTACCCAAATTCAGGGTCGATCACGGTCTGATTTTCTATACGTTGCTGCTTAGGATGAGTAGGTTCAAGTAGGACCAGTACAACAGCAATGTATTTTAAACCGGACCCAGCATGCAATATGAGTGTTTATTATTTGCCGGTAAAGCCTGCATTTTTGGATGCCACAGGTTATCTAGTGTCTCTAAGTATTGGTTGGTGTGGTTATTACATAGAAGCTGAGATAAGTTTAATTAATAAACTGTGAAGATAGTTATTTATCGGTATTTATTTTTGGATTGTCGTCCGACTTCGCTTACTCAAACATGTGAAAATAATGGAGGAAGATCGTGTGGCCAAAAGATCATCCCTTGGATGTGCAAATGGAAATGACTAGATTGGCGTTCTAGGTATCGCTTGACTGGATTTCAAAAAGACAATGGAGCGCTCCACAAGGCCGAAAGGCAACATGTCCACACAGGGAATAGGAGGGTGAAATTTTGGTGTCGGAGGCCAAAGTCTACTTATGGAGTCAGCGAAGCAAGCACTTGGCAAGTAAGTAAATTGTTGTTAAACGTGGATAGTAAACAAATTAATAAGTTACGTCAAACCGTTGTCAAACGTATTTTTTGAATTAAAGTAGGATGCAATATATGTGGGGTGAACAACTGTGCACATGCAATGCAGTACCGATTGTATTTTTCGAATCATGGGCGTAAAACGCCACGATTGTTGTTGTGGTGAAAGAGCAATAAAATTCAACAAGTTTTCCTTTTACGGTGTTCAAAATTTATAGTTAGCGCTGACTTCGTGTGCTCTTATCACACGCACCTCCGAAGTCCTACACCAGCGCCATATTTACAAACAAAGCTCGCCGATTTTATCGCGCATGCGCTCTGCGGCTCGCCCGCCACCAGTGATCCCTAGATTCTGGCCGCAAAGCCACCATGCAATAGTTGTAGTGAAAAATAAATCGAATCGTGAATAAAGAACAATGGGCAACCAATTTAAAAACGTGGCGGTTATCGCCTGCCTGAAGACGTTTCTCTTCGCTTTCAATATTTTATTCTGGGTAAGTATATACTAGATAGCAATCTATGTGTAGGTACAGCAACAGCGAAGGAGTTTCAGCCTTGCAGATTTTGTTTTGCTTACTTTTCTTCATACAAATATCTTTATGTGAAATCATTAAGAATTTAATTTAGATAATACAGATTGTTATTTTAGTCAGCAAATGGATATGGCTTGTAGATTGCAGAAGGTCCGTAAGATTGTTTTAACCACTTGTTGAATTGTGATCAATAACGCTACGTTACATATTGTCAGTATGTAAACAAACATTTTACAAAAATATGCATTATATAAATCACTGAGTAGGTAATCCCTAGCGTTTATATAAATACCATGGGATAATAAGACTATCAACGTCGTCGTTAGGTATTGACAAAATCTGTCAAATAAAAAAAAAATTAAAATGATTAGGACCTCTCAGATTAAAGCAGAGCATTATTTATTTTATTCAATTAAAACATTATTTTATTAACCATGATTCAAATTATTCTCGCACTATACATTGAAGTGATAAAAATAATCACATAATTCGGTTGAGGATATAGTCCACAAAACCCCGGTTCCGATAAAATAGGTACCTAAAGTTGACCACTTTGATAATGGTGCCAATTCGTATGCGCGCAAAATTACTAAATCTTGACTTAAATTGTCACCTGTCATTTCATATCAACAGAAAGCGACGGCAATAATTTTATTTAAGTCGTGTCCTCACCGAATCATTATCAATCTATACATGCGGGGAATGACTGTCTGACAAGTAATAAACTACAAATGCTACTGTGGGCACGTTAAGTAATAAAGAAGTGGTCGTTACACGATCTATGTCAGAAGATTTATCGGATCGAAACTAAATTCCTATAATTTTTTATTAACTTGACTATTAGTACTTATCTTACACTTATTAGGGTGTGTACGTACAAGTATGTCCACTCCCAAAGAGAGTAATTTATGGCCGCATTCTATAAAATAATTTAGTATGACTTTCAGGCTTTATTAAAGTCTGAGTGAAAGAGGAGTTATTGCAGCATGTTTTTGCCCTTTCACTTCAGCAATGTGTCGAATTCGACATGCGAAATAGGTATAGTATAGCTACCGGTCACTGTCACTATGTTGACTACCTACACCTTGTTTTTTGTATTTTCATTACAGTTTCATACAAATGTTTGTGAACTATTTGTAAACCATCCTCGAATACTTTTTGGTACTTATTTTCAATATGCCAAACAAGCAGTTGAAACAATTTTATAGCTCCCATCTCCCATTCTAGCGTGGAAGTAATAAAAAACTTTTTAAAATAAGCTTTTATCTTAAATGCGCTAAAAAGAATAAAATAAAATTTTCCTTTTAAACTTTTACTATCAATTTACAACGTCATTACATAATTTTTATAATATAAAAGCTTGTCGCGAGATTTAACACAGGTTATGAGGTTAAGTATTTGATTTGTTTGTTTATCTACACAAGTTTTAAGCAATCTCGCGACAAGCTTTTATATTATAAAAATTATGTAATGACGTTGTAAATTGATAGTAAAAGTTTAAAAGGAAAATTTTATTTTATTCTTTTTAGCGCATTTAAGATAAAAGCTTATTTTAAAAAGTTTTTTACTTATAATTTATTTTTTACATTTTAGTCACTCAACAACTACCTACTTCAAAAACACATGTGAATTCATTGTTTAAAACAGATTAAAACTTTTCTTTTTCTGTTCGGGGGGCGGATGCGACCTCTTTCATCCCCCCAGTCGAGATGCATTGTAGCGGTAAAATATCAAGGGTCTGGGGTAGTCGAGTCGAGATGCGCCATAGCGGTAACGACTTCAAAAAGGCTGTCTTAGCACTACCGACGAGGCAGTTCCGACGGCTACCTGTCGGCTTCATCATTTGACCCTAGTCATCATGTGTAATAGAAACTGCTTAAGACAACAAATATAATGAGCCCGAACTCGGGTATCTTAGCACTTCCGACGAGGCAGTTCCGATGGCTACCTGTTGGTTTCATCATTAGACCCTCGTCATCATGTGTAATAGAAACTGCTTAAGACAACAAATATAATGAGCCCGAACTCGGCTATCTTAGCACTTCGGACGAGGCAGTTCCGACGGCTACCTGTCGGCTTCATCATTTGACCCTGGTCATCATGTGTAATGGAAACTGCTTAAAACAACTAATGTAATGAGCCCGAACTCGGGTATCTTAGCACTTCCGACGAGGCAGTTCCGACGGCTACATGTCGGCTTCATCATTAGACCCTCGTCATCATGTGTAATAGAAACTGCTTAAGACAACAAATATAATGAGCCCGAACTCGGCTATCTTAGCACTTCGGACGAGGCAGTTCCGACGGCTACCTGTCGGCTTCATCATTTGACCCTGGTCATCATGTGTAATGGAAACTGCTCAAGACAACAAATATAATGAGCCTAAATTTAGATATCTTATCACTTTCCATGAGGGAGATCCAGTGGATATCTGTCAACTCCATCACGAGATCAGCTTGATGATATCATAATATTGCATTGTCACCGGATTAACATAAGTGTGCAAAATTTCAGCTCAATCGGTTGAAGATAACTGCTTCAAAATTGAGTTGCAAGATTCCACCCGAACACACATAGTTAGTTAGTTAGTTACAATGCAAGTTAAATAAAAGCTTTAAAATGATAACGCTACATGCTTAAATAACACGCACCTTTTTATCTTCAGTTGACAGGTTTGATCCTCCTCACGGTGGGGCTATGGGCGGAGTTCGACCTCTACAAATACATGGAGCTGTCGCCAGAATTCTCCGGGACCGCCCCTCACGTGATGATAGGCATCGCTGGTCTCATAATCCTTGTCAGCTCCGTCGCCTTTTCCTGCATCATCAAGGGGCAACCAGTGCTGTTGTATATCGTAAGTCTTTATCCCTTCACGTCCGTAGGAACTACCTTAAACACCCAACACGTGACCCCGGGTGGTGCCAAGAGTGCAACACAGCTTGCTGCTGCACTGTCATCTGGACCTTGCCGCAAAATAAATGGCTTACGATAAATTCAAATCCCTTCACAAGTATATGGAACTGTCTCCAATTTTCCGGGACCACTCACTATATGTGAAGATCGGCATCGCTGGTCTCATCATCCTCGTCAGCTCCGTCGCTTTTTCTTTTGCATCATCAAGGGGCAACCAGTGCTGCTGTATATCGCAAGTCCTTAGACATTCACAAGTATTAACTGCCTCCAATTTTACGAGACCACTATATTTGTGACGATAGGCATCGCTGGTCTCATAATCCTCGTTGGCTTCTCCTGCATCAGTGCTCCTGTATATCGTAAGTCCTCAGACCTTCACAAGTATATGGAACTGTCTACTTCCTCCGGGAATATTACATGTGAATAACGGCGTCTCTGGTCTTATCATCGTCCTCAAACCTTCACTAGTATATGGAACTGACTTCAATTCTCCGGGACCACTATATGTGAATATCGACATCGCTGACCTCATGATGCTCGTTGTATTCTCCTGCATCATCAAGAGGCAAACAGTGTTGATGTATATCGTAAGTCCTCAGATATTTACAAGTCTATGGAACTGCCTTCATTTCTCCGGGACCGTTCAACGTGTGAAGATCGGCATCGCTGGTCTCATCAATCTCGTCAGCTCTGTCGCCTTCTTCTACAATTTCTACATCATCAAGGGGCAACATGTCGATCGTAAGTTCTTAGTTGGACCTCTGCTCCACCGCCGCTTCTCCCTGCTGAATGTGTGGTAGAGCCTACCGTCCCCAATCAAGACATACCTACCTTTTGTCCAGTGATGATGATGATGATGAATGACCAAGGATACTATCTAAAGATTATGTTTTTCGTTTCGTCCTTATCCTTATTAATCAAAGCGAAAACCCGTAAAATTGTCTGTCCAATTATCTACTGCTTAACAGAAAATATCTCCAAAAAAACGCGATTCAAAAGAGCTTCTAAAATAAAATAATTCCTTTATATTCCAGTACGGAGGTTTCCTGGCTTGTATTTTCATGATGGACGCGGGTGTAGGTGCGTCAGTGGCTTGCTACCGAGACACCTTCGCGAAGGGACTGCACAACGGGCTCACCGCCACGCTCACGTCATACAACCCTCACAAGGCCAACTTTGACTTTGCACAGTCCACGGTAAGGACGTTACGTCGATACCTTGGTTTTGAGAACTTGTGGCCTATGGATGGTCATCGATCGCGGTAAACTGATTAATCTTATGATCACCATTAATCAGTTTACCGCGAAGGTGCGTAGGTGTACATTAACACCACCGTTATTAGCGCAGACCTGTTTAAACCGCCAAAATTCTTCATCTTTTACTTCTTCAGACATGAATATCTTACATCTTTCCAACAGCTACATTGCTGTGGAGTATCGAACTACACGGACTGGATGCGTCTGTCTCCACAACGCGTGATCCCGGTATCGTGCTGCGTCGACCCGGAGCGCTGCGTTATCGCAAACTACAGCGACGTTTACCAAAGAGTGAGACCTTTACATTTACTTCACCCTTTAAAATAGAGGGAACTATATTCCCATCTAAGAACTTTATCTACCTGCTTATCATTTCAAAACTGTTCTGTTCTGAGATCTTTACCTCTACATATCGTTGCATTTTGTTCTTCTTCTTTAAAAAAATATTACTTCTGCTGTCTAGCAATTCAGGCAGTAGTAGTTTATGTGCTAACTATCTGCAAATCTGCACTGAAGTTTTCAGGATGCGTGTGTCTCTCTTAGTGTCCATAGGACCCCGACACAAGGAATCTTATGGAGGCTAGAAGTGTGATATCATTATCATATCACTAATCTAAGCCTAAGGACCGATCTAGTAACTTGACGAAATAAGAAGAACGAAATGAGGAAGCTTTTGTTTTTAAGCTATTAAGATCTTATGACCTTCATAATCTAACGATATTGTGGCGCCTGTGCTACATAGAAATTGAGGTGAGGAAACCACAACATTTCGCGGTCTTTAATGAAACTAAACTTTCGCCGTTAAGACATCTCTGTGTTTTGAAGATTATTGTAGTTTAACATCAGGAAATTTTGCATGTTGTATGTTTTAGCGTTTATCTCACTGATTAGAGAAAGTCGCTGCGCTAGCTCCATTTACTCTTCTGTGGTTTATCTCAATAGAATACCAAATCAAAAAATTAATCGAAAATAACCAGCTAAGGAATTCGAGGGGTTTAGTGTAGGTATTGCAATTTAGGCGATGGGCTGACAACCCGTCACTATAGCAATATACACAATCATCTGTAATAATAATAACCCTCATAACTTGTCAGATGTGGCAGAACGACCTTTGTTTAGGTCGTTTTTAGGGATAAAGGCGTGATTTTATGTATGTATGTATGTATGTAAATTCCTAAGGGGAAACCAAATAGTTTTATGCACTTTCTCATTCTTCAGGGTTGCTACGACGTCATCCTGGAGTACCTGGAGAATAACATGGACATACTGATCGGAATAGCGATTGGAACAGCCCTACTGCCGCTGGTTGGAACAGTGCTGTCATGCTGCCTCGCGAGCTACATCAAGAGGTCTAAATACGATGCCATGAACTAAAGCAGACACGGAATTTATTTGACGAATCGATTTGCACTAACTGCTTACCATAAAGAAGGAAAAAATAAAGCTCGAATCCACATGACTACGGTGTTTTGTACCGCGAGCCGCGCGAAATTATTGTACGAGATACCTTGGTTGTGGACTCGAGTTTTGGATTGAATTTTTGGTTTTTCTTCACAAATATAGGTGAATAAAAATCAGGTTTTTATGGAACCAGTTAGTGTATCAAACCAGACTTGAAAATGATAATAGCCATTCAAATGTTTCAAATCTTAAATCTCAATTATAACAACTTTCATGACTGAATTTAAATTTTAGAAATGTGTATCAAAATATTTACAAATAGAAATGTTTCTTGCAAATTCTAGTATTTAAGGTTTATATTACTTATATATTTTTGTGTATAGTATAGTGTTTGAAATGTTGATAAATCTGCAGCCAATATCTGGTGGTTTCATTTAAAAAAAATGTGTTTCATGAAAATAATTTATTTTTTAAATCTGCTGTAAGCAGCTTTGAGATTAAATAACATAAATCACATTTACCTAATAATTAGTCACTATCTGAGCTATTGTCCTTCTCGGCTTTAGTTTCAGCAGGCGTGTCTTGTTTATAATGTCTGTACTCGGGTTTCAACTCCCACATATTTTTGTGAGGATTCTTCAGGTTGTAGTTACAGACTTCTTTCAGAATCTCCTTCAAGTATACTATAGGTTGCCTTGTGATCTGTAACAATAATAGGAATTAATATGTGACAAAAATCAAAAGGCATTGCACAATATTTCTGCAGTTGCATGCAATAATATAATTGCACAATATTATTAAACTTTTAATTACAGCAACAGTTCTTTTTGCAAATAAGCATATTTTATCAAAGTGAATCATCTGTAGAAATGATATTCAATTATAAAGTACCTTTTGCAAATCTTTGATATTGTAATACTGATGTTTCTCAAATGCAGCAAAAAGCATGTTGAGAACTGCATCCTTGTCATCACGGGCCTTTTTGCCTTCCGCTTTCTTTTTCTCCTGGTACTCAATCTAAAAAAGGTTAAAAATGAAAACATGTAATAAAAGCTGACATAAAATTACCAACACATTTTTTAAAAAGGTAACTTACATTGTGCTTATGATCAGAAACAGGCTTGAAGTTCTGGACTATTCTGTCCAATTGCTGGACCTGTCTCTGAGGCATAGTTGCTTTTCTTATTGACTCTGCTTTCAGTTTGTAATATGTAGGGTCAGCGTAAGGCCTACATTCCAGCTTTTGTACTATCCTCCCTTCCATATACAGTTTCTCTGCTTCAGGAACCACTGCATCTGGATTTGATGCTGTAAATATAAAGCTATGAAGTCAAAAACATTTATAAATTAATAGATGTAGGTAGAACTGAATGGCATAGAGAGCTGCTATACTAGTAAGATAGGTAGGAGAGCAACTAGAGTAACAAACTTACGTGCTGCATGAGAAAATACTCCCAAAGACTGCCTCGTAACATTTGACACGTCAAGTCTATGTTCTTTCGGTATCGACTGTTCTCCGGGTTCTTTCAAGCAAAGAACCGCCTCCGAGAGTGACAACTGCACCTGAGCTCGTTGGCCAGGAACCCTGGATATCTTCAGCTTCCCTACTTCAATATTTCCAGACGCTTTTTCCCATTTATTTGCGATATATTTTGGCACCTTTACCAACCAAACACCTCTTCCTGTGTTCGACAAATCCAATTCACGATCTATTTGAGGAATATTGTTCGGGCCACTCATTTTTTATATTTCCACGCAACTGTGTGCGTTCCCAACAAGATGCTACAAGCAAATCAAGCAATAAACACCACTATAAACACAACAATTTATCACAAAGAATTATTGTTATCACTTTACATTACAATAAAATGTCATGTTTGAGGTTATAGTAGAGAAGAGCAATTTTGTTACCATAAATCAGATACTACACCACCACACCAAAAAAACCGCATATTAGTATGATAAACCAGAAACGGCAAGCAAGTTCTAACTACGGTACATCCCTAATTTATCGAAATTAGAAAAAAAATTCACATCTGACATCTGTCAAAAATTGTGAATTCGCGTTGCTCCAATTGCTTTCTGAATTATTCCCGATATTTTCAAAATAACATGTAAAGTAAGCTAAAAAATCATTAGAATATACTACTAAATTACTAATGAATATCTTAAGTAATGTAAAACCATGTTTGGGTATAGCAAAGAAGCTGTTAGAGTGAAAGTCAAGGTTTGTATTGTTCAGTTTTCCTTTTATATTTATTTTATTTTTAAATTCATTCAATAATGACTTTCTTTATTTCCTGGTCACAATCTTACTATTTCCATTTATAAAATTTGTATATAAATGTAGTAGAATAAAGAAGATAAGCTCTAAATATTATCATGAATCTGTCCTTACCATGAATATCTTTATGATTATTTACATATGTGGTAGCATAATGTGTATGTTACAATAAATAATATTTTTTTCAATTCTATACAGAAATGTGAAGGGAAACTGCAACCGGAACTTAGAAAGTTCTCGGTTGATCCTCAAATAACATCATTGGAAGTGTTACAAAGCATTTTGGTGAAAGCATTTGACATAAAATCCGATTTTACACTCTCTTATCGTAGTGTAGACGATTATGGACAAGAAATATACCTTCCTCTCCTCTCTGATTGGGATTTGGATGCTGCTTTTCTCAAGTAAGTATTGCCACCACGTGATAGAATGATACACACAATTGTAGAAGCCTTTAACTACAGTGATTTTTTTGTCAACCTTTACCTATATATAATAAACTTATTTTGTTTACAGTATTTTTCAACCTTTACTTAATATTTGTTTTAGGTCACACAACATAGCCCTAACACAAAGATCAGAACCATGCTGCCAACTAAAAGTAGAGATGAAGCCATTTGCAGAGGCCTCCGAGGATTGGGAGCCGCCATCAAGCCCTGCAGTACACCTGGTTCCCATGCCCCCAAGCAGAGAGCAACCCACAGTAGCCCCGGCACAACACCAGGCAGAGAAACAGGAAGTCCAGACTGGTTTTCAGGGTTTAATTATGAACCACGTAAGTTGAATTGAAATAACTTTATATAATAGAGGGAAACAAAGGGAGAATTTGTATAATACAATGGCGGCAATTCGGAAACAGCTTCAACTTAACTAATTTAAGTTTAGTCCTGTCACTTTCTAAAATTTGAATAAAATAGAGACAGCAACACAACAGCTAATTATAATTGTGTCAAACTGACGTATAACGCTCAAGATAAGTCAAATTCAGTTGTGATGTGAAAGGGTCCCGACTAAAATGCGTTTCCTTTCGTGCATTCGATCTATGTGACAGGTTTATAATAAGTCCGTCTATACTGCCATCCTTTTCTGTTCGCTCGAAATGGAAAGTGACAGGACTAAACTTAAATAAGTTAAGTTGATTCTGTAACCGAATCGGCAACAATATGTCTCCAAAATTTAGTGGACAAAATTATAATTTCATCTCAATATGTTACTCCCTTTGTTTCCCTCTCTTTCTACATATACTCCCACACATAAAATATATATGAATATAATATTAATAATTTGTGTAATAAGAATAGAAATTGTTTATGTTATTCAACCTAATGAAAATTTAAATAAAGTTTAAGATGGTTTGCATTATGATACTCGTAATGTACTCAACCTTGATTTTAAAACTGAAAGTGCAAGTTTCTTTTTTTATTGTGCTCTAATTAACGAAACAATTCAACAGCCAATGCCTTTTTGTGAACACACTTTACTAAACCAGCATCACAAGTGGCTGTATCAGTCACAAAGAACTTGATAATGATGTGCTTATGTATTTAAATAATCATTTCTGCTCTTATCTTGAATATGTTCACCTCAACTGCTTTAATTGTATTTGTGGTAAATTTAAGAGTAATTAATTACAGATTTAATAAAATTTTACGCATTATTCTCAATGCAGTTATTTCATATTTTTATTTGAGCTCCTTATATTTTGGCAATAGTTAAGTATATTGAAAATAACTACAGAAGCCTAATAATAAATGTGTCTTGCAGGTGGAGAAAACCTTCAACATAGTTTCTAGAGCATTAAACCTGTATGAAGATCCTAACACTCCACCAAGGCCTCCTCTAAGCGACAGTGAGTTCCGGACATTTCTGGATGCTGTGGGGCAGATCACTAACACAGCTAAACTACGAGAAGTCATCTACTGCGGGGGAATAGACCCTAGCCTTAGGTGAGTTCATTGATATAACCATGATAGAACACTACATACTCTCTAATCTAAATTATACCAGGTGTAAGGGACAGCGTACCAGAAACTATGTTGATTAATTAAATTTAACAGTTAATTTTACATAGTAACATTTACAAAACAAGTATAATAGGGACTTTAAACACAACAGGCACTGCTTATTTCTAAAAAGAAATTTCTTACAGCAGACTTAGTACATAAGTGAGATTGCATAAGAACGTAACATGGATTAATAATTGTGTTCAATATAAAAATCTCTCTTGAAATAAGTTCCGCCTAGAAAGTATTATACTAGAGGTCAGACCGCACTATGCAATGCAATGCACCGTACCGTAAAATTTAATTTACTAAAACTGTCGCTTCATTGTCGAGTCTTACCCTTATTTTAATTTTATAATAATTTCTTAATTAAAGGAAAGTAGTCTGGAAACACATTCTGAATGTTTACCCTGACGGTATGACTGGGAGAGAAAGAATGGACTACATAAAGAGGAAAGCCAATGAGTATTACGCTCTTAGAACACGATGGAAAGACTGCATACAAAAAGGCAAGGTGAGGCATATCTGTCTTCTTTTCTCCTCCCTTTACCGTCTTCTTCCTAATCTTTCGTGAGGCGATACTAAATTCGTGGTTTTTTTATTCAGGTAAATGCTGACTTAGCCTACGTCACAAGTATGGTCCGCAAAGATGTGCTTAGAACAGATCGACATCACAACTTTTATGCTGGCAGTGATGACAACCAAAACATAGCATCTTTATTCAACATTTTGACGACGTAAGTACTTAAACCTATGTATATCTACGAGTATTATAAAGGTTAGACTGCACAATAGCGACGCGACGCGACACTGCACGGCAAAGTGGTCAAAAATGTATGAAGTGAAGTTGCCGCGCTGTGCCGCGCCGCGCTGCGTCGCCCTATTGCCGTTTTAACTTTAATGCAAAGTTTTATTGTGTATTGAAATGGTATTTGTCCTTCGATAGGTATGCACTGAACCATCCCACGGTAAGTTACTGCCAAGGCATGTCAGACCTGGCGTCGCCGCTGCTGGTGACGATGGGCGACGAGGCGCACGCGTACATCTGCCTGTGCGCGCTCATGACGCGCCTGTATCCCAACTTCCTGCTCGACGGTGAGGCCATGACGCTCAAATTCTCCCACTTGACCGAATCTCTACAAGTATACGATCCAGACTTCTATAATTACTTGAAATCGCAGCAAGCCGACGATCTTCTGTTCTGTTACCGCTGGCTCCTTCTGGAGATGAAGCGCGAGTTCGCGTTCGACGACGCGCTGAGGATGCTGGAGGTGCTGTGGGCGTCGCTACCACAAAAGACTCCTCCCGTTGAACTCTCCCTGATGGAGAGGGAGTTCGACCCCGACGAGGTGGAATCCGACGACGACCCTCCCCCCCTCAGTCCGCTGATCAAAGCCCCGCGAGAGAACGCCTACACTAAAGTCTGCGCGATGAGACGACAGAGCTCCAGTTTTAGCTTAGCGAACGTTAAAGCGCCGAAACTCGCTACCTGCAGACCTATGAACCACAGTCTGGACGAAAACGTTACTCGACCGACCACAGCCGGCGCGTCTCTCAAACACGCTAAGGAATTCCAGAGTTTAGATGACGCGTGCTTGCATTTACAAAAATCCAAACCCGATGGTAAAGACATCGGTTTTGATAATAGCAAAGATGTTAAAAACATAAAGGAATTAAAAGGTATACGAAGAAATATGAAAAGTGTTCCTGAACATGTTAAAAATGAATCTGAAAACCCTGGCTCGACCGCCTGGTCCAGTACAGGGAACCTGGTGAACGGAAACTCGCATACAGACACTAAGGAGACAACCACTCCTCTAGGGAACCAGATAAGGATACTCAGGGATAAAATATCTAGTCACAATAATAAATTCTTCTCTTCCTTAGACAAACTTGACGATGCTCAAGGCTCCGACTCTAATCGACCGAAAGTTAAGATGATAAGGAATTTGAACGAGTTTCTTAATTTTGCAACGGGAAATAAAACTGTTCCACAAACCGATAAACTTCAGAGAGCTCGTTCTGTTATCGAAAGGTCGTCTAAGGATTGTCCGCGGATAACTTTGACTAAAACATCATTTGACGAAAGTGACTTAGGAAAGCAAGCACAGGATGTGAAAGAGTCCAAGCTGAATAAAGTTTGTAAAAGCGTCTCTTCCGATATGAACGATGGCAGTAGTCCAGACGACTCGCAAGAGTATTACCCGATGACGACGTCCATGACCAGAGAATTAAGACTTGAATTAGAGCATTTAGATCGACAAGTGTTCGGTCCCTCGTACGTAAATAGATGCAGCGTGATTTGCGACTCCCCCTCAGACTCCACTAGCACCGAAGAGAAACCAACAAACGAATGCACAGAAATCAAACAAGACGGCAACACAGAGACTTTAGATACTCAAACGGACGCAACAGAGATACCGGGCTCGATGAAAAAGTCGCCGATGAACGAGGCGGGGAGGCCAAACGCGAAGAGCGCCGAAGATATATTTCTGTGGGAGAACCCGCTACATAGAACCACGCTGACCGCCCGGGCGACCGTCAGCTGCCCGCTCACGCCCGACGAACAGGCCGAGCTGGACTTCGACGGAGACACCGGTGAGATCTTCGAAGAACATTCCGGCAAGAAATCGATAACACCGATCAGACTGCTCCGGAAGAACCAATCTTTAGAACCGCAAGAGTCGTATCGCGAGTCGCGGCATTCCAGCACGCACAGCAGTAGCGATTCTGATTCATCCGAAAAGGAGCCAGCTGTACCTATCGTGCCTCCCGTGAGGAACCTGCGCCCAGAACAACCGAACACGTCGCGATCTCACAACTTCTTCTCGAGCATGTCGCAGGAGCTGGAGAACGCGAAGAAGAACTGCGAGTCGCTGCTCAACGCCAAACAGCCGAACCTGCACAGCGTCGCGACAACTATAAACAACTTCCAGAAGAAGTACGAGGCGCTGAAGCCTCCCGGGCAGAGGGTGGTCCCGGCGCCGTCCGGCAGCGGCGACGGCGGCAAGTTCACGGTGGCGGGGCTGCCGCCGCCCGCGCTGTTCGGCGGCGGGAACCCCTTCCTAATGTTCCTGTGCCTGACGGTGTTACTGCAGCACCGCGACTACATCGTGCGCAACCGCATGGACTACAACGAGCTGGCGATGCACTTCGACAAGATGGTGCGCAAACACGACGTGAACCGCGTGCTCAACCAGGCGCGTCAGATGTATGCCATGTACCTCAAGCACCAGGCGCACAGCACCGGAGACGTCACCACGTAAATCGCGCACAGTAACGTAACTGCAGCTCTCTCGACTCGATTTCCTTTTTGAAATTGCTCATTACATTACTCGCTAACTATTCACTTCATTCCTTCAAACACCTAAGGTCCAATTACCTGAATGTCCACTTGGTGCACAAAGTTCCAGAACGGCCTCTTCTTTATAGATGGAGAAGGTGGCTGCTGCTTCCTCAGACGACAGAAATATCTCCAGTGGTGGAAAGTACCCAGATCCCGTAAACTATCGATAATTCGTGTTATGGTAGACTACTCGGTAGTCGTGAAACTGCATATCTCGGAAAGTATCGGTCCGAGTTGAGTACCCAGTAGAATATCAATAAAATTGCAAGAAAAGGAATATTTTAGAAAATAGACATTCCGAGAATATAACCTACCCGAAAATAGACGTTCCAGGAAATCGACACTCCGGGAAATATACTTAATACACCGAGTGGACATTCCTGTAATTAAACCTTGAGTGCCTGAAGGACTGCATTATAGTTTAAGTAGGAAGTATGATTTAGCACTTGTATCGCCAGGTAAACAGTATTTCTTCAGAAGATTGCTAGTGCATTTCGACTGTTAATAGATCATTCCAAAGAAATATTAATCTATAATATAAAATGTGATATTTTCTGCATTGTTTATCTAGTCCATCGTTATAATACTACAGCTATAGCCCGTATTTATGATTGAGGTTGCAGCTATAAAAATTGCACAATATTTTATAAGTTACTCTTGGCATGGGGTCCCATTCCGTACTACAGTAAATAAGCTTTTAAAAATATCAAGAGATGGCTCTATGGTTAAGTCGGGTGACCCGTTCTAAATAAACATTCATCTAACAGATTTAAACCGTGAAAAACTGTTCAAATTAAGTAAATGTGTTATTTAATTGCGTCACAATTAGCGTTGTGCCGTTCTCGAAATATTCTCCGGCGCGAGAATATTCTCGGAAACGCACTCGAAAGTTTCCGATGGAACGAGAATTTAGGAGAACATTGGTGTTAAGTCTTGATTTAATTTTCTTTTTATATGCTAATAGCTAAATTTCAAATATATGAACTGTTTTAGATGTTTTACATGTCAGAAACACTTATCGTTTCGTATATTTCCTATGTTCCCGAGAATATTCTCCGTAAGTTTCCCAAAATTCTCGAGAATATTCTCTGTGTGCTGAATTCAAATAAAGATAGTCTAAAGTTATGATCAGAGGTCGGAAATTCGGGTGCAGAAAAAGTAAAAAGCCACTGTTTGAGCTACTGAGAGTTGCTACAACCACCTTTTTCAAGATTTTTAGGGCCCCAGTTTATTTTTCTTTTATAATTGTTTTAGTAATGCTAATGTGTTCTTTGCGTCAATATAATTCGAAACTGTTTGATTTTTTTTTATATTTGTTTTAATTTGAAAGATATAAGTAGAAATGTGTTTTCAATGTACTGAAAAATAATAAAAATATAAAAATATCGTTTGATTGTTTGATATTTTTATTGAATACTATTACCCTGCTTCAGAGGACATAAGCCGTCGGTCCCGGTAGCTGTTTTGGTCAGTGGGTCGATACACAAACCATGTCAGAGGCTTATTAGGTGTGCTATTGGGCGGTTTGAAAACTCTGACATTAGGGTTCATCGGGTCGATCGACTCGAAACTCACACGACATGAAGAAAAAGATAAATAAACATTTTCTGTTGGAGCCTAGGATGTAAATGCAATAGATTTGAGATCAGATACGGCATGTCTCTCACTATATACACGTATTCATTCAAAATTTAATCGCATTTCTTGTTTGGTGGTTTAGAAATAATATTATACTATATCTCGTGAGTATAAGTGATATTATTTCTATGTTTGATGGACATCTTCAACGCGTATTTTATTACCGCTAATTGACAAAAACGTCCGCTCGTACTGAACGCCGCGCAGCGACTGAGCTCCCTTACTCCCTTACTGCGATCACATTACCCGATTCGCATCCGAAATCAGGAGGTAGGACGGTCGGGACGGCACGATCGCCCTTAATCAGGATCCTTACTTCCTTACTGCGATTAGACTTGCCGTTTTGAGCTCCCTACCCTAAATTGGGCCTGGTCGGCCGGGTAATGTAATCGCTGCTATAAAGTGCACGTGCGCAACAAACAATAGAATCAGAACCCAACTAAACTAAATGTTTTACCGAAGAAGTGGTTTGCCGACAAAGAGTAAACTACCTATCCTTAGTTTTAATATATTTTTTTTATAATTTTTATTTATGAGCCTATGGTGTCCCACTGCAGGGCAAAGGCCTCTCTCCCTTCCTTCCACTTTTCACGATCCATTGATAATACCCGCCATGCTTTTTGATATGCGTCCAATTCATCGCGCCACCTCTTTCGGGGTCGTCCACGTCGCCTTATTGCATTTGGTTCCCAGTCGGTGGTAATTTTAGCCCATAGAACATTCGGCATACGGTTGACGTGGCCAGCCCAGTCCCACTTCAAGTAGGCAGCCTTCTGAGCTACGTCTACAATTTTTGTTTGGGAACGCAGCACTGAGTTCCGAACTCGGTCGATCAGTTTAACTCCAAGAATGCTGCGCTCCATGTTACGTTGGCAAACCTTGAGTTTGAATTTTTGGACATCAGTCAAAGACCAGGTTTGAGCTCCGTAGATAAGGATGGGAAGAATGCACATATCCATGAGTTTACGCTTTAAGGTAAGGGGCAAGTCACCTTTCATAAGATCTTTCATTGCCCAATAGCTCTTCCAGGCGTTTTCAGTCCGTCTTTTAGCATGCAATTATATCAAAATTCTCGGAAAACTGGGACATATCTGCAAAATTATAATGATTTCCTCAAGATTAAATTTGCGAAATAAAAACAATTATACAGTTCTAAAATTGCCAGTTTTTTAACATAAATTTGTTTACTACTTTTTGTCGGCTAAAGCCGACTATGGCGCTGAGGGCAAGTTGCGAGCTGTCGGCTACACCCGTCAGTGGCGGCGAAAAGGTTAAATTTGTCCGGCTGTAGTACGACTAAATTAATATATAATTCTTAAGTATAAAAGCGTGGAATTGCCGTAAGTGTTGCAATGAATGAAAAAACCCGTAAAAGTAAAGTTCATTTCATTGTACTTAAATCTAGTATTTTAGATGCATTTAAATCTAAATCTTACCTATAATTTAATTGAAAACCTTCTGAAATAATTCCTTTACTATGGCTGTTTCAAGCTATTTAATGTACCTTCATAATGTTTTATTGATTTTTTATTAGTTTTACACATTACTGAATAAGCTTTCATTGATTACAATTAAATGTATAATCGATACTGAATGTTCTCGGTCCCAGGGAAAGTTTCGAGCACAATGGAAACTTTCCGAGAATATTCTCCGAAGAGAATATTTCGAGCACGGGAAATTTCCACCCGCCCATCGCTAGTCACAATGTCCCAAAAACGGACCTGCCCGGCGGTCTGCCCGTTTTGTTGTATGACGTTAAGCATCTGTACTAGTACTATATTATATTATCTGTGCTCTTGGTCAATATTTACTATCTATTAAATAACTCATTTAACAAACAATAACATTCGCTGAAAGTATATAAATACGTTTCAGGCCTATGCATTATACCGTAAACAATGTATGTACCTACTTAATAACTAAATAATGATATTTTAATGTAAATAAATAAAATACGGAATAAGTTATGAGACTTTTATTAAATCGAATGTGGGTGTCTAAATAGTCGAATATAAGATAATTTAGTTATTGAGTAACACTATAATTTAAATTAACTAAAATTAACTACAGGTAATTTTAAAACACCACCTCGTTCTTCATGCTCTAACATTAACTTATCGCCTACAAATATCACATGTCAAAAGCTTTAATCTGTTCCTCAGAATAATGCAAAGAAAAAATGTATAAGATATTTTTCACATTTTACTATTTGCTATTTTTATACTGGTGTGTTGAGAGTTCTACTTCCTCCGCTGGCTGTTGGAGTTTGCCAAAATCATCGCGATCCTGATGAAAATGTTCAAAACATCCAAGTATACTGAAACAGCCCTGTAAACAAACAACATTGTTTACATTAAAAACTGTCTGAATAAAACACCGAAAGGATATTTTTAGCATATCGACAGGGATAATCTAATTAAACACTACCTGAACTGAATGTATCAAGGTACAAGCAGTAGAGTGATATCCCCTTTGTCTTTGCCAGATAATTAGAAAAGTGTCCCATACAAGCTACAAACAAATACCCAAGTTATACAGGTATTATTTGTATTTATTTAATTGCTTGCCATAGCTTTGAATTTCCCATACAAAATGACAAATTCGATCAGATGAAGGGAAGCCTATTTATACACTTAGTTAGGTTTTTTAAATATTTATCTTGTGATTCTTTGTTGATACAATAAAAAGACACCCTGTATAGGTGCTGATTTTTATAAAGAATAATGGCACTTACGAATTAATAGGGTCGAAAGGTTCATAGCCATACAAGGGATGTGTCTCAGCCCGCTTGACGATCTTCTGCGTGTCGTAGAGAAGGAAACCGCTGAATACTACCAGACCACCGTACAAGCTGAATGAATATAAACCTGGAAGGAAAAATACAAATATTTAAAAACAGAAAATATAAAGAGGCAGTTAATAATACCACTCAGGTATCTATTATGCACAGAGGCAGGTATAATATCATAGAGGCGGTTACTGTACCACAGACGCAGTCACTGTACCACAGAGGCAGTTACTGTACCACAGGCTGTTACTGTGCCACGGAGGCAGTTACTGTACTACAGACGCAGTTGCTGTACCACAGGCAGTTACTGTGCCACAGAGGCAGTTACTGTACCACAGACGCTGTTACTGTACCACAGAGGCAGTTACTGTACCACAGAAGCAGTTCCTGTACCACAAAGGCAGTTACTGTATCACAGAGGCAGTTACTAAACAACAATGCTTTGTTGTTTGTTTGTTGAGCAGCAGGTTGCTAGCAGAGGCAGCAGGTTGCTAGCAGAGGCAGCATGTTGAGTAGCAGGTTGCTAACAGAGGCAGCATGCTTACCGGCGCCGAGCGCGGTGGTGGGCGGGAGGAACATGCCTGCGACGGACGCCGCGAACACGGCGCCGAGGCCCATCGCGAGTGGCGCGCGCATGTTGAGGAACTCGCCCGACGGCGCGCATACTGCTATCGTGCTCAGGCCGCCTACCACTCCCGCTGTGTACCTGCAAGGGAATATTGACAATATTACTGTATGGTACGAATTATAATTTTCTTTGTAATAAATCTCAAAAATCACAAAAAAAAACTTGAGAACAAAACTTGTGCTTGGAAATAGAGCTATAATATTGGAGTTTCAAATAAAATAAATATGTAGTAAAAACTTGATTTAGGTATCTGATATAACCAAGGTGTAACCATGAAACAAAATAACTGAAAATGAAATAAACACATTAAAATCAGAGAGGTTAAGGAGGCTTTCATAGTCCAAAGAATGTGAATAGTAATCTAACTGAAGTAAATCTAACAATTTTCAGCTTGGTGTGAAGGTCAATTTAACCCATTAGCTTATTACAGACTAGACAGAATATAATTATGTTAATTTATAACTTACCAAGCTGCACGGACTAGAATTGGTCCACCAAGGAAGCACATGGGAGCAATGACCGCACCCATGATACCAGTGTGCACCATCCATGCTAATTGTTTAGCTCCAAATCCAGGTTTGTATTCCATGCTCTGTACCACCATTCCTGACCCGATCATTGCAGCCAATGTCACAATCATAGACTGAAAAAAAGACAAAATGTTTTAAAACATTAGCATACAGGGGCAAACATAGCTGAAGAATAAGACAGATGGAAAGAAAAAGGGGAGGCTTTGCCATCGAGTGGAACATCACATGCTAATAAAAACAAAATAGTTATTTACCACTTTTATCAGAAAGTTTGTATAGGGAGGTGATTTTGATTTTTCTTCCCGCAGAAGTTGTTTTTTGTGAAATTTATTCAGTATGCACACTATCTCCTGTATAGAAAGGAACTAATCCAGAGCAGGATTCCAACCCACTTTCATGACAACTACCAGGTAATAAATAGAAGTGAAATACTTACGACCCATCCACCTCTCGCAACCATGTTTAGCAATGCGGGTGTTCGGAACACAGTGGCTGCGCTTGCGGCTGTGAGGACTAAGGAACCAGCAATGTAGCCGTAAGTGGTTTTGATGCGGTCTTTCACATACTTTGGCCAGAGACTGAAATTATAGAAAATATAATTTTACCTACATCAATGATCAAATAATCATTAATAATATCATTCTGATCATAAGGTTTTAACTTGAAGATTATAGTAAAAATTACTTTCAATCTTTAAAGTTATCCATATATTTTATATTTGTTTTTAAATAAAGTAGAATCCTTTATTTGTCTCTTTCTGCCCTATATCTGTCTATCACTTTCTCATGAAAAGTCTAGGTTAAATGTGGCAAGTAAATACATCATCAATCTTAATCACTCATATTGTAAACAACATTATTATATGTGCTAAAAATAAAAATAATAGTTTTATACATAATGTAAGAATGACTCACTGTGCCTCTTGCAATGTTCCTGGTTTAACTCCTGAGCCGTAATAGCAAAGAGCGATGATTCCCACTGCGGATGCTCCTGCCAGTGCTCCCTTTCCCAAACTGAAAGCTGGAATTTATGCATTTTTATGATAAGGAAAGACAAAACCATTCAGAAATGGGAATCATCTCCATTTTTATTCATGTTTACATTATAGTTACAATTACAAGAAAATTAGGCTTCTATTTACACATAATAGGTTCAGAGAGTCAAGTTCAGAGCGCAGTGTAAGATTTGGAGTAGAGGCTTTGGGGCGCTATGATGAAACACATAGAAAATATACCTAGTGCAATAATATTGGAAACATAAAATTTTGGAGGAAATATTTGATTTGATGATTTTTCTAACTCCAACCCATAATAGAAAGTATTAGAAGGGCAACTGATGAAGAGAAATTTACTGGATAGTACTTACCATTTGGACCAGCAGGTGCCATAAGCCTTTCCCAAATTGTAGGTTGCAGTCTAGTGGCGACCCTTGAACGTGGCTCGCGAGCGTAGTTCCGGACAGCATAGTTCTTAGGCACAAATCTCTGTGGTAAGGGTGTTTTTAAGACCTGTACATTGAGGCCCAGAGCCGAGCGGGCAACGCACATACGAGACAGCATTTTGTATGGAACTGAAAATTATCAAAATATCGGTGATTCGGTGGAAGAAGGTCGCTCGTATTGGCAGCGATCGTCAAAATAAAATGTAACACTATGACAAAGGGGATGCCAAAACGAAAAAGCTGATATCAAATTAACAATATTCATAAAACGATCACTGCAATCCTTGAAAATATTATGAAACTGCGTACTGCGTAGTTATCTATCTGCCGGTGTGAAACTGTGAAAACAGCGAAAATCTGATGAAAATCTATTTTCACTTCATTTCATGATTATAGTCTGTGGAAAAATCTAGATTCGTCTCGAATAGTGATTTCAAAGCATTCAGAATACCGGTTTTTTTTAATTACGTGTTGGTGTAGCATAGTTGTATTTTCTTTGCAAGTTTTTTGATCACACTGATTTTATAGAAAGGGATAGAGCTATACAACTAGCCATAACGTTAACTCTTTTTATTATTTTTCCAAAAGTATTTTGTGAGCAAAGTAAACACACATTGCAGTGTAGAAAAAAAATAAAGTCACTGTCAATTCACATGCTTCTTATCTTAATTTGCCGCAGGTCTAGCTGCACGTGTATATTGCTAAAACTGTTAAAATAATCTGAAAATAATGATAAAAAAAGGTACAAAATTAAGCAAAGGGGCTAAGCATTTAGGTAAGAACTTCTTGTTCTAGAAATTATGGATATAGCAATGTTTTTATCGATATATACAAGCACCTTATAATCTTGTATAAACATTTTAGATTCTGGCGAAGGAAC
This sequence comes from Scrobipalpa atriplicella, assembly GCA_029255725.1. Lineage (NCBI taxonomy): Eukaryota > Metazoa > Arthropoda > Insecta > Lepidoptera > Gelechiidae > Scrobipalpa > Scrobipalpa atriplicella. The sequence goes on from JARACY010000048.1 coordinate 158,533, forward strand.
AAAACCAATGAAGCTAAAGAAATCTTTTAAGAAAAGTAAAAAGCCCATTCCACCTCCCGCAGACTCTGGTAAGTTACGTCAACATGAATTCTAGAGACAAATTCTTCGTAACGAGCCATCGCTGATACCAAGCAAGTACTGACTAAAACACTTAATTATTAATTGTTTTAGATTCCGAAGAAGAGAGGATGCCAAAAAAGTCTAAAAAATCTATAATAAAGTTACCGAAACCGGTAGACTCAGAATCAGGTCAGTCAGGTAATTTTAGAATATTTAGAAATAGTGGTATTATTTTAGAATATTTAGAAACAGTGGTATTATTTTAGAATATTAAGAAATAGTGGTATTATCCAGGCCTTCATTCACGCCGTCCAGTTACTAATTCTAATTCTTAGTAGCGCTGTCACTTTCTTATATTTGACATAAGAACAGGATAGCAAATAAACACATGACTTTGACATTCCTAATATGACATTAAATTGCTTAAATTTGACATTAGATTGCTTATTTAATGTAAAATAAGGAACATGCTCTATGCTCGGTTCTTATTTAAAGCAGCTTATGTCAAATTAGGAATGTCAAACACATGTTTTTGTTTGCTATCCTGTTCTTATGTCAAAGTAAAGAAAGTGACAGCGCTATTTTAAAATTAGTTAAGAATGTGGCGGCCAGAATCGAGGGCAATATAAATTATAATATGTAAAACAATATTTATTTTATTACAGAATCAGAAGGGGAGATAATGTCAAAAAAGGCTAAGAATCCTGTTTCAAAACAGGAAGACTCAGGCAAGTCAGGTATTAATAATCTTTAATGTCTTGTTTAACTGTATGAAAAAATAATTTCGCTAATTTTAATAATATTATTAATATTTGAAATATATATAACAGAATCTGAAGATGACATGGACCCAGAAAAACATAAGGAATCTTTAGAAAAGCTGAAAAATATTGACCCTGATTTCTACAGTTTCTTAGAGCAAAATGATGAGAACTTGTTGAACTTCGAAGCTGATTCTGATGAACAGGAAGCTTCAGGAGATGAAAATGATGATGATGATGATATAGTTCACAAACCAGGGCCTCTGCAAGGGGACAGTGATGAGAGTGACTTTGAGGTATAATTGTCTTAAAATAAAGCTCACTTTTGTTTACCATTTGTTGTACATAAATTACATAGAAAACCACAACTCGAAAGCCACTGCTTACTTCTAAAATAAATTCTAAAAGCAGACAGACTTACAGAAGTTAAATAAAAAATTATCACTTATCTTCTTGAAACTTTATAGAAAAAAGAAATTGAATGTTGTCTTCATTTCTTATATTTTGTTCCTAAAAAGACCTATCATATCATAGAGAAGGGCTTATAGGAAGTCCATAAGTTCTTGTCTTCTTCTTTCTTCTTTGTCTTTCTCCGTCTTTCTCTCTTCAGGACTTTTTAGTCAGTGGTCATGCAATAAATGAATAATTGTTTCCATAAATATTTGTAGGATGATGAGGCTAAACCAGCTAAAGGCAAAATCACATTGAAGCAAGTAGCTCAATGGCAAGCAGAGTTGCAGTGTGAGACCAAAATAAAGCTAACCACACTGACTACTGTAATCAAGGCCTTCAATGCAGCCATGTTGAGAGCCACCAGTGAAGATGGCACTTCTGAAGGGGAGCTCAAAGTTGAAGGTATGTAGGTATTTGTGTATCTTACTGTATTTATTTTATTTCAACTTCCTAAATAAAAACTGGGTGCAAAAAAAAAAAATTAAAGATCAAACTTCTCAAATATGGCACCCTCTTAAACTGAACCACTATTTCCAAAACATATAAAAAAAATTGGGCCTCCCATGCAAATGAATAGTGCTTGAGGCATTTTGTATGGGCCCAAATATTTTATGGAATTTTATTTATTTAGATTTTCCTATGTTTCGGACCCTTTCCAGGAGCCGTGCTCATGGGAGACTAAAGGACAGCGACCACGGATCCTGGAAAGAGTCCAAAACGTAGTTTTTAGGGTTCCGTACCTCAAAAAAAAAAAGGAACCCTTATAGGATCACTCGGTTGTTCGTCTGTCTGTCTGTCCGTCCGTCCATCTGTCTCTCAAGACCCCTTTTCTCAGGAATTCGTGAATGTGTCAAGTTGAATTTTTTGTTTAGTTGCATGGGTAGGTTCATTTACCCTCAAGATTGGTCAGCTAATTATTCTACCCCCTTGTCATTTGATATTTATTTAATGCCTTTTGCAGGATCTTCTGTATTCAATGCAGTCATCCAGATGTGTGTCCTTTACCTGCCAGCTGCCCTAAAGAAGTACCTTGGCATGGAACAGTCTGAGAAGGACCCTCAGAAATGCAAACACTTTGTCAAAATCAAGGGCCCTCTCGTGGCATACTTGAATGATTTACTTAAACTTCTTGGAGGTGTGACTTCAGAGAACATACTGACTGTGCTTTTAAAACACTTGCATCAAATGTCAGTGTACATTGCTTGCTTCAGCCGTATAGCAAAACTATCACTGAAGAAACTGATTACATTGTGGAGCACAGGAGATGAAACAGTCAGAGTACTGGCTTTCCTCTGCATACTGAGGATAACGAGAAACCAACAAGCTACCTTACTGGACCTTGTGCTGAAGGCGATGTACTTGACTTACGTGAAGAACTGCAAGTTTGTGAGTCCTACCACATGGCCTGGAATCAACTTTATGAGGAGATCTTTGGTTGAAATGTTCACACTGGACTTGAATGTCTCATACCAGCATGTATTCCTGTACATAAGGCAGTTAGCTATCCACTTGAGGAATGCGATTGTTGTACAGAAGGTGGAAAATCGCCAGGCTGTGTACAATTGGCAGTTTATTAATTCTTTGCATCTTTGGGCTGATTTATTGGGAGCAACCTCGAACAGGCCCCAGCTACAGCCACTTGTGTACCCACTGACGATGGTCATAACAAACACGATAAAACTGGTACCAACACATCAGTACTACCCTCTGAGATTCCATTGTGTTGAAATATTGATTAACCTGTCAAAAGAGACAAATACTTTTATACCAATTCTCCCATTTATCATAGAGGTAATTTTCCTAATGCTTGAAATATAAATCTATCTGTAACAATTGACCATCTTACTAAAACAAGTCTTTTCGCAGGTACTCTCGTATGATTTCAACAAAAAGCACAAGAAGGTGTCCATGAAGCCTCTCGACTTCTCGTGCATCCTCCGACTGGCGAAGTCGCAGCTGTCGGAGAACGGGTTCAAAGACGCCGTCATCGAGCGCCTGTACGGCCTGCTACTGGAGTATATGGCCAACATGTCGCATTCCATCGCGTTCCCTGACATCTCCTTACTTGCTGTATTACAGGTATGTAAAAGAGAAAATCCTACAATTCAAATACACCATATAAAGAAAATATTATAAAATGTTCCCATTAAATTTTCAGATAAAGCAGTTTCTAAAAACATGTTCAGTGTCAAACTACACAAAAAAACTCCGCCAGCTACTCGAAAAGATCGAAGAAAACGCAAAGTTTATAGATCGCGAGAGAGCTAAAGTCAACTTTGCGCTTAGCGAGTCCAAAATGATTACAGCTTGGGAAACCAACATTAAGACCAAAGGCACTCCTCTGCTCACATTCTTCGAAAACTGGAATAAGGTGAACAAGATACAGAAACGTAAGAAAGTCACCAAGAACGATGAATTAGCTGGTAAGCTGCCAATGATCAAGAGACCTAAGATATCAGAAGAAATAGTACCAAATGCGAAACCCGAACATAAAGGGCCTCTTGTTCTATTCCCATCTGATGATGAAGACGAAAAAGACGACAAAGAACTATTCAAAATGAGTGATGACGAAAAACAAACTCCACCTAAAGCCAAGAAGACGAAAAAAGATAAAAAGAAAAAGCCTGCGAAAACTAAAGTTACGGAAGAAATTGACGATAACATAGCCGATAAGGATGATGTTGTTCAAGATTTTAGCGTTAGCGATTGGTAATAAAGATTTATCTTATTCAACACACTTTTGTGACTAATTTCCCTTTTAATAAAACACAGCAAATCATCTTTAAAACATTTAATAAGCATAAATCACTATAACAATAAATATCAATATCTAAACTATGAAAAGGCACACGGTTTTCTAGGATCAGTGTACTACTCCTTGCAGGAAGTAGGTCCACTGCACCTTGGGCTCGATGGGGTCGAAGTTCTCAATGTAGAGGCAGCCGGTGGGCGGCTCCGGCCAGCTCTTAGCCCCCTTGTCCGTCAGGAACACTTGAATCCGTAAATCCTGGATAATCAAGTGAGTATTGTAGTTAGAAACCGTAGTATTTAGAAGTAGAGACAACTGTAAGTTAGTATATTATATTACTCCATGCTGTAAGCTATTGAGGTCAATTCGACGTTGCAAATGACATGTTATGTTAAACACACATGTTATGTTTAGCACTTTAAGTGCAAACACACAAATAAAAATGACTTAACTAATATAAGTCCATACCTGTCATTTTCTATTGGATTAACCATAGGCTACTTTTTACCCCGGAAAAATGCTTGATTCATACGTGAAAACTCAGTAAGCCGCGGGTGAAACCGATTGAAAGCGTTGGTCACCTTCTTTGGCTTTATTTGTTCCATCTGATTTTTGACGTAGAACTCTTCGCGGTCGACGAATATTCGGAAGGTGTGCGTCTCGTCAAATACATTCTTGAACTTGATGTAGGCGAAACTACCGGCTCTGATGTCGTAGGGTCCTTGGGGTTTCGGCTCCGTTGCCGTTCCTTTTATATTGAAGCTGAAAGAGAAAACAGAAATATTATCTCGCTACGCAACAGCGCAGTTGTAACTATGACTACCCTAGTACTATTATATATTCTGTGCTATGACCCGCATTTAAAATTGCAAGTTACTTCTTCTTTTCGTGTCAATAATACCTAATTCAAACGATAAACTTCCAATTACTGAAATACTTCAACACTGGCTCCTTGGTCTAATGGTCTGAGCTATGGACTACCAATCCGGAGTTCCTGGGTTCGATTCCCAGGGTGGGGTAGCATCCCACGGGGTAATACAAAGGTGATATTTGTAGATTTATCAGTTAAAAAAAAAACAGTTTGGTTAGGATAATGCAGGCTGAATTACCTGATTGTCTGGAAGAAAAAAATATTCCATGCTTTGGAGGGCACGTTAAGCCGTCGGTCCCGGTCGCTGTCTTTGATATAACGTTCGTTACACAGATTACCCAGGTACCCTATTAGGCGATTTAAAGACTGACACCTGGGTTCATCGATTCGAACGACTTAAAAACCCACACAACAAGAAGACTGAATATCTTACACGTATTCGCCAGCGACATCCGAATTAAACACCACTCTAGCGTGTTGTAATCCAAGCTCCGTCGGCTCGAACCATATCAGGAACTTTCCCTTCTCAAATGCATTCAAGTCGTAGTTTCTTTCCAATTGGATTGACGGGTGGTTTGTCTGCGATTTGGTGATACTCGTAAAATAATAACAAAGAAAACTTTAAAATGTATTTATTTAATTTAACCATTTATTGCAATCAAAGTACCTACATAAGTAGTAAATATTAACAGGTTTCTATTCACGTAATGCACGGACAGACAGACCGTTCCAAAGTCTATTGGGGCAATAAATATCATGCTACTTAGCGGGCGGGTACTGGCCTGGCAGCAATTCGTAGTTGCAAAAATCACGAATTAACTAAATAAGTCTATACCTGTCATTGTCTTTCATAAGAGAACAGAAAGAGACGGCAATAAGTTTAGTCAAGATATAGATAAGTTGTGTCCTCCACGAATCGATAGCACTGTACGTTTTGAGATCCGTGGCTAAGTGCAAGGAAGATTCGGTCACACATCTTGTAAGTAGGTACCGCAACTAACCACATGTTCTACTTATAATAACAAACAACTTTCCCAAAGCACAAAAATTTTTGCTCTAAATAAAATGTTGTCTTTTTTTCGCGTAAAAGTTGTGCTTTGGGAAAGTTGTTTGGTCTCAAGAGTACTGTTTTTTATACCCTGTTGAGTTGCATGAGTATACTTACATGTGCCACAAAAGAAGCGTTCTGATTGCTCCTGTTGTGCATCCTCAATCTAATAGGTAGAATGGTGCCCAGCGAGGTAGTGTACTCTAGAGTTTTCTCTTTACCCGGCAAGCATATCGCTATAACTCTGTAGGTGTAGGTGCCTATCAGGTAGTTCTCCACAGTGAGGGTATCTTCGAACTCGCCCGCGACTAGTGGCGAGTAGGTCATTATTAGTTTTGCCTGAAACATAAGTTAAAATAGAAATAGCGATCGCAAGTGATACAGCACGGGAATGCAATCTCGTTCACGCGAGATCTCGTCCATATTTATCGAGATAAACCTCGGTCCGAATTTGGACGAGATCTCGCGAGATACCTTGTAATAAAAGTTAACTGGCGAATGTTTCCGAAGATTTTATTATTTATATATTTTGTTTTTTCATAAAATAACAAAGCTTGACTGATTATTTTATCAATAAATAATGTTAATTAATAAATAACTTCTTCCCACGGAAACTAAACTTATTTAGCCGTAGCCCCCTGCCTCCGTGGTCCAGTGGTCTGAGCCATGGGCTGTTGATCCGGAGGTCCTGGGTTCGACTCCCAGGGGGTGGGTGGGACACAAAGTTGATATGTGTTAACTAAACACTGTGAGGCTTTTCCCAGTTTGGTTAGGACATTGCAGCCTGAATCACCCCATTGTCCGAAAAGAAAAAGGATTCGTTTTTTTTAGTTTGACGCATTTTATTTCAAAAGTTTTATTTCATTTGTGCCTTACGTCTGAGTTCTTCGCAATATGAATAGTCTTGGCGCACTTCAGTTTGTCGCTGATGACGTTGAAAGAGGTGTCTTTGTTCAGCGGATTGGTGACGGTAAGCTCCTTCTGGACCGACTCTCGGGCTCGACACGAGAACTTGAGCGTGTCCACGATGTTGCTCCGCGTCACAGTCACGTTCAGCTCGTAGAACTGGTACTCGCGCGTTGCTTCGTTTACGAATATCACCTGTGTTGTACAATAATAATAATATTAGTATTATGTAGGACGGAAAGCTCTGCGTTTGGACGACTCTTTCTAAAGTATGGTATGATAAATGGCTTGTGTTGACGTCTAGCCTTTCGTTAATGACCCAGTTGGTCCCACTGCTTGGCAAAAGTCTCCCTCCGGCCTCTTGACGAATCTCTATCCTATGCTTCTTCCGGCCAATCTTTAAGGAAGGCGTCAAGGTTGTCCCGCCACCACCGCCTGGGCCAGCAGTCTACTTGGCGATAATGTTAGTAAAGTATGAATGAGTAATCAAAAGTTTTGACACGAACAGAATTTTAACCTGGTTTCTGGTTGGATACTGGTTCATCAATCTACTAAACTTATATACCGCAGCAAATGATTTGTATAGGTACATCGAATGAAGCCTAATAAAAACCATCATGCAATTCTTGGCACCTTTAAGATCATTTCGCATGGCTCAAAACAGATGAAGGTCCACACGCAGGTGCCCTTCGCCTCCCCCCACACCCGCACCGAGTCCGGGTACTTGATCTCGTAGTAGCCGTCGAACTTATCCGGCACCACCTTCATTAGCTCCGTCGCTACTATGTATGACTCTGGTTTCTGTAAATTAAACAAATACCATGGTGGAAAAATATAGAAAAATCATTTTTTTTCTTCACGGATTCTTAGTTTAAAGGAAAAAGTGTCTTGACTTGAGAAAGCCGGTGGAAAAACCACAAAAACTGGCATATATCCCCAAACCGCATAATAAAAGAGATCTTGCGTTACGCGCCGCGGCGCGGAAAAACACATTACGTAGTACGTGGTGGGATTCGAACCACGATCTCCTGCACAGGAGGCAGCGGCCCTATCCACCACACCATCGGGCTTGTTTGTTTCTTCTTTCTTTCTGGTCGTTCCCTCAATTCTGATAATCGTGACTGTTTGTCAAGTCAACCTTCTCCCCTCGGTCCGGTTCTTGAGTTGGTCCACCTATCTAGCCGGCGCTCTTCCTCTAGCGCGCTTTCCCTCCCTTTGTCCGAGAATGATGAGTTTTTCCAGGTTGTGCAATGGAAAGTTGTTTGTTTACCTCGGTGATATTGAACACGGTTAACGCCTCCGTGTGGGACTTCTTCGCTTCCACTGTGATGTCGATCACTCCGTTCGCGTTCGGATGGAGGGCAACACCGATCAGGGTCACGAACAGCGCGCTCTCGCCGAGCGGGGAGAATAATACTTGAGCCTGGAAATATACATAAGTACAGAAATCACGCCTTTAATAAAAGCTGTCCCTTTAAGCCTAACAAAATTTGAGGGGTTTTTCGGATAGGATTGAGTATTTTTTGTCAGAACATTGCCAGCTAATTTTGTGGCAGTATACACAGGAAGAGTAGAGCTGGGGCATTCTATGTTTTATCGCTTGAAGTAATTATAACAGACTGCTTGAAAATATACCAATTCTCTAGACTTCTTGAACCTATGCCGAAGCGCAACAAATGAACATATCAAAAAAAACTCCTTACCTCGTGAGTGCCAAAAACTCTAGGTTTAAAATGAATTGGTATATGAAACACTGAATTTGCTTCAATATAAAATTCCCGCAAGGTTTCAAAGGACGGTGTTTCCTCACTGAACTCGGACAAGACATACCATGTCTCATCAGTTCTGGAAAAAAACATGCACCTAATTAAAATTACCTACTTACTTATTAAATTGAAAACTTGTAAATAGACAACCATATATCATCATCATTTCTTTGGATTTACTACTGATCAATTTGCCATAGGTACACGCCACACATGGCTAGCGGATTTCGCAATAATCATGCACCCTTACAGGCTCGCACTAGTTAAGGCGTAACCCCACGGCAAATTACAAGGTTGATTTTAAGATATGCAACCATCGCCCGTAATGCCTTAGAATATAGTTCAATCAGCGCGCGCTACGTAACGGCGTGGCGGTTACGTTCCATAATAACTATAAGCCTCGGATTAAAAAATGCAACGTACCAATTTTAGATAATCATAATACGGATAATTTCCCAAATGAACCGTGAAAGCGCTGCTAATAGTTTAGAAGGAATATTAAATTTACTGATAAAAACAGCTTTACGTTTGGATTTTTTTAGCATACTTATTTATAAACTAGAATATATATTTTTTAAATTTTCCATTGATTCGTTTAGGAGAAATATCCTTTTAAAAACAACCATTTGCCGGTAGGAATCACCTACTTTAAACAGACTCGAATTTTAACTTCAAATATACCGGGTGTAAGGGACAGCGTCCCGCAAACTGATAGGGATTGCTCAGTCAATGATACTGAACACATATTACCAGGTATTTTTTTCAGGAAATGAAAAAAAAAATTGTTTTTCCATACAAATTGTCTGATCAATGTGGTCATTTTGTATGAAAAAGCAAATTTTTATTTTCATTTCCTGAAAAAAAATCCTGGTGGTAGTTGTTCAGTATCGTTGACTGAGCAACCCCTATAAGTTTGCGGGACGCTGTCCCTTACACCCCGTATTTTTGTAGGGTACTGTATAACCCGTTCACATAAATAAAGGATCTGTAAATGGCGGCCGCTCGCTTCGTGATTGGTCCGCCACGCATGTATTCTCGCTCTATCTAATAGAGAGTGAGCGCGAATGAATGATGAATGAATGAATGCGAGCGGCCGCCATTTACAGATCCTTTCTGAACGGGTTATACACTGTATTTACCGCCTGAAAACACCAATAATGCCACGTGAAAAATCAGTAAAGTCGAGTGGATTAGCGGATTGTAAAACTAGGTATTAGTATAATTGTATTCATACGGGTTAGTAATAATGACGTATTCCGTTTTCTTCTCTCTGGTCGGACACTCTATGTAGATGGACTGGTTCTGTGGCACTCCCCCGTCCACGCACGCCGCGAACAGTGTCAGTTCTAGGCTCTTGTAATTCGCTATGTTACAAATTGCCTGCAAAATACTTACCTATATAATCATCAATTATAGAGGTTTAAGAGGCTACCCTGAGCCAAGTGGCGCCCTCATCAGTCAAAAAATCATAATCCACTGAAAACACAATCAATCGAAAATCCGGTACGAGGAATTGAAGTTAAAGCAAAGAAGATAATTTAGAACATCATAAACTTGAAATTCATAGTTCCTGGTAGTAACAGAAAGAAAATTTGCGAAAAACGGCCACTTTTAGCACTTTTGCTATCTGTAACTGCTGTAAACACTGAATCATAAGTTTATGATGTTCTAAATTATCTTCTTTGCTTTAACTTCAATTCGCCGTACCGGATTTTCGATTGATTGTGTTTTCAGTGGATTATGATTTTTTGACTGATGAGGGCGCCACTTGGCTCAGGGTAGCCTCTTAAGAAATACTTATAGGTATACAATAATTGTATAGTTGAAACATTATACGACAGATGTCGCTAGTGTCCACTTGACGAATAAATAGCAGATCACTAATTTCACCGCTCAAAGCTAATCAGCTTTAGCTTAGTTGGTTAAGAGCAGCGTTGGGCCGGTTTTCCAAAGACACGGGTTCGAATCCTGTCGGCGTTTAAAATTTTTGTTTTGTTATTTTTAATATTATTTAGAAATGATATAGCACTGTGAGTGCACACAAAATCTATAAAATTGTTAAGAAATACACATACCTAATTCCGTTCTTACCAAACGTCGACTATTACTTAGAACATACTTAGATCTCGGTCTGTCGAGTATTATTTTTTTAAACTGGCTTAGAATAGATTGTGAGTCACAAGTTGTGACCACTCTCCTTCGAAGTGGTCAGCAAGTGTTCTGTGTTCCGACGACGGTATAAGTAATATTAGTAATGTGCCTTTAAAGGCTTTTGGATGCCCTCGTCCTATCGTCGCCTGTCTCGTCTCAATCACCACTGCTCCACTGTTCTAGAACAGTTAAAGGCAAAAACGCGAAGAAAAAATAAAAGATACTCTACCCAAACTTTGACAAACGGATTGTAGTTTAGAGGCCGGAAAGTAATGGTGAATGTAACATTCTGTTTGGCTGCTACCGTGCCTTGCATTGGTTCTATCTTGAACTCCTCTGATTTAAGAGGTAACCAGGAGAATCTGAAAGACACAATTGACTCATTTTCTGTTGATAAACGAAAGAAACACAAGAAACAGAAACTATATTGTTAAGAGGAGCATTTAAATTGACCTTTCAATACAAAAGGCGATAACGGTTTCCAAGGCGATAACCTCTTTTTCACTCCCATACAAATAATATGGAGGTCATATCTTTTTATAACTGTAATATTTCTAAAAAATAAAAAAGTACAAACCTAGTTTTTAAGTATATCTATCTACATCATTTTCAATCGGACTATGTTTACTGGGTGGGAACCGTTATCGCCTTTTGTATGAAGAGGTCAATTTAAATACTGGCTATATGATATGAGCAAAGGAAAACACACTGTACATTTAATTTCGGAACCGCGTTTCATGTTTAATTCACGGATTTGGTAGCTCTTTGTATCTCTATGATATCAGTGGCATAATGTAACAAAATGATAAACCAAGAAAGACCACTTATTTAACATTTAGTCAAGGGTGCGATGATATAGCTCGGTCTATATTTTTTGTAGAAACTACGGCGTCCTAAGATAATAATAAAATAACATTGTTTAGACCACAGGTTTTGACTTACCGCGCATCAAGGTCACCCCTGTTATACAACATGACCTTGAGGATCTTGCAGCCGCGTTTGCGCACTCGTCCGAATTGCAGCGATTTCTGGCTGAAGCCCACGCTCATGCCGGTCGCGCTGCCGTTCAGCAACACCAGCGGACGCACTATATCTAGTACTACCACGTTTAGCTATAAAAATAAAGCGGACGAACATGCTTATTCTCTTAAAATGGATATGGGTAGATACGAGTATATGGGAATGATCTTAAATTTGACGAAGCGTGTTGCTGATTTTTATTTGTATTGTATTTTTTATCAACATGTCATAGATTTATTATTCTGTCTATGCATTGAATGTTCATGTTCATATCAATAAAATTATTTTAATGGATGGATTAGAGGCAATTTCTGATCTGTGCAACTTACAGTTAAGAAAAATTAATCTTAGTCACTATTTTAAATCAATTAATTTATTTATTAAAAATTTCTTGTACATTTTTAAGTTTACCAATAAATGAAATGAAATGAAACAGTCAAGTTATAATTTCCAATTTATTCCCAATATTACGCAGAACAAAAAATAAACATAATAATAATTAAGAACACTGCAGCAATCTGCAGCATAATAAACCAACCCAAACTGACAAATTAGGGTTAAATATATACCACTATAAGAATTTTAATTAAGTTTATTCGTTCAGAGCCAAAACACCCCAAACACCTCTCAACAGTATTCTTGTGTCAATGGCGTCAATTCTCGCGACATAATTACTAATTCTAATTTTTAGAAGCACTGTCACTTTCTTAAATTTGACACAAGAACAAAATAGCAAATAAACACATGACTTTGACATTCCTTATCTGACTTATCGACTGCTTATTTGACGTAAAAGGAACATGCTCTATGCTCGGTTGTTATGAATTACGATCGATCACCGCGCCCCGCGCACACCCGCCGCGCGCCATTCATTCTGGATTAGACTCGCGCGCCGAATCAATGTCGCGCGCTCTCAAAATTTGTACCTAAAACTAATATTTACAATATACGTGTGAACCCCATACAGTCTTGAAGTCTAATTTATCTGCAATCCTGCCCATCGGTTCTTATTTAAAGCAGCTGATGTCAAATTAGGAACGTCAGAAACATGTGTTTATTTGCTATCTTGTTCTTATGTCAAAATTAAGAAAGTGACAGCGCTACTAAGAATTAGAATCCAAATCCTGCTGCGAGAATTGACGCCATTATCTTCTGTTCGGAGTTCGAGTAAAATGTAGAAATAATTTACATTTAATTAAAAGCACTGACCTGAACATTAAGTTTACTGATCAAGCCGACTGGCTTGAAATGTATTTTCAATGGAATCTTCATGTGAGGTTTTATAATAGCCTTGTTCGGAATTATTTTAATCGACGCCAGCGCATGCGCAATGTCCCGCTCGATTAGTTTCTCCGATTCCTCGGCTCGGTACAACTTTACACATTTCACTCTGAGATTATACATTACATTCATTTCATTCATAGCACCACCGAAAACATAGATTAGAAACACTTTGAAAATAATATCATACACAAAATCGAAATAAGTATATATGGTTTTTACTCAAGCCAATCTAAAAGTGCGCCTGACATCTTAACAATAATGGAATGTAGCAAAGAAGTATGATAATTAATTACTAAATAATCTTAAAACATTGATAAGCTTACCTAGACGGCCCAGTATTCGAAAGATTTTGTAAACCAGGAGAATTGGGGTCAATACAAATACTTGTTCCCAGTGAGGCATTGTCAACATCTCCAGTTATAACGGGATACACCTCCTTGAATACGAAGGTGCAATCTATGGGCACTTTACTGAAGTTCATCACCTCGATCTCACGAACTATCTTCTCGCCGACCTTTACTGGTCCCAAATCGAAACTCCTTTGGCATCCTTCGTAAAGATCGACCAGCAGAGGAACACCTAAAATACAAAAATTCATAACATCGTATACTATTCGTAGTGAATTTTTATTCGGGAGTTTTAAAACGGCCAACCCTTTGATAATATTTGCACTAGTGGATATTCTCATAGAAGTACTTATTATGTATATGTTACGCACAATCCCCGAAATCGCTCATTGGCCGGAAAAAAGACACACTTCGCGGATTGGCAAAAGCAAACCGCGCAATCCGCGAAATGTTCTTTCATTTCGGCCATTGAGCATTTTACAACAACCATTTCGCGGACTGGTAAACACGAAACAGCCAATTGGGTACTTGACTGGGTAGCTTAAAAAATTCAAAACGTTTATACTTAAAACTGATGGCTAAAAATATTGTGGATTTCATTCATCATTTAAAAAAAAATGCACATTTCGATTTTAACAATCGAATTAAAAGTATATAAGTTATTGATTTGATTAGTCAATATTTACTAAAATGTGACGTCATAATTTACTATTTTCATACAAAAAAGCGTTTTTGACATTTCATAAAAAGTTGCTGATTTGACTAGTTGGAAAGTAGCCAATTGCCGAATTCATTAAAATATCAGGTGTAAAAAACATTAAAACACCAGGCATGAGGGACAACTTAAGGAAAACTGATAGGGGATATATTGCTCAGTTCATGAAATTGAACAGATTTGCTCAGGAAATTATCGTCGAAGTAATCATTTTGCATAGGAAAGTCAAAAAATATTTTCTTTTCCTGAAAGAATTTCCTGTTGAAAGTTGTTCAGTTTCATTGATTGAGCAACCCCTATCAGTTTGCGTTAAGTTGTCCCTCATGCCTGGTGTTTTAATGTCCTTTACACCTGATATTTTAATGAATTCGGCAATTGGCTGTTTCGTGTTTACCAGTTCGCGGATTGGCAAATGCAAAACGCTCAATGGCCGAAATGAAAGAACAATTCGGGGATTGCGCGTTTTGAATTTGCCAATCCGCGAAGTGTGTCTTTTTTCCGGCCAATGACCGTTTTCGGGGATTGTGCGTAACATATATATATATATATTTTAGTTTATTTGGAAATAAACAACAGGTAACAATCGGTACATGGATGAAATTATTGCACATATCTAAACTAGATTGAGACCCTAAGCGTATTTACCTAGCATGATAAAATTGTTACAATTAACAGGTTTTTCATCAAAACAATATATTAGGTTTAAAAAATCGGTTACATAAGTGATCTTAAAAAAGTTTGTACTTATTCTAAATCTGTAAAAGAATGATTGACACAGCCTTCATCCTTATTTCTGAAAACTACATACGAGAGATTATTTATTACAAGTTTTACTAAACGAGCTATGATGACTTCGCTAGTCAATCATATCATAACCCAATAATCAGATAGTGAAAAAGTACGCAAATCAGCTTGAAAGTACTGTCACAGTTGAGCCTGCAGGTATACAAATACACTAGTTTTTGTTTCATTCCAAAATCTTCAGTAGTTATGATTTTACAGCCATTGGAACTTCATCTATATCGCGGCCCGCGCGCCCGCCCGCTACCGAAGTAAGTCTACCATTTGTATAAAATAGCTGGGAAGTCGACGTCATTTTTTCTTCGTCCGGTACAAACGGTGTAGCCGGTACTGGCGCTCATTTAAAAATTCTATATCTCGGTAACTAATTGTCGTATCGAAATAATTCTTTCACGCATTTTTTTTTATTTCAAACAGACAATATTATGAGATAGAAATCTAAAAGTAAGAATTTCCTTCATTTCAATACCTTCTCCTCTGATATAAATAATCTCTTCACAAAGCGAGTTGACCCAAAACTGTAGTTTAAATTCATAATTTTGGACGGAGTTGGGTCTGAAGTAAACTGGAATCTTTGCTCGCTGACCGGGAGCAATGACCGGGTCCAATCGGTAGTCCAGGTACAGTTCCGACACGCTGTCTGTTGCCAAGTCGAGTCTAAAATAAAATGATATATCAATATGTCAATAGAAAATGCTTTTTAGAGGCAAATTTCTCGTTAAAATTTGAAATGCCCTTCAAATTAATATAATTTTCTTACGTGATTGCTACTTGATCGTCATTAGTAAAAGCCAAAATTTTCTTGTAGGTCTTTTGCGGTGCGTTTATTATACATTTTCCGAAATCATATTCTTTACACGAAAAGTGGTACGAAGGCTTCTCAATCTCAGCATAAAGATATATCTGGTAGAGGGGCCCATCAGTTATCTGAAATATCATAATTAATCGTAAAAAACTTTGATAAAACAATCCAACAATCCCTGACGTATAGTCCTTACGTCTTTAGGTTTGCTACGCCGCCGCCAGCAGCGCCGGGCGGAGCGGAACGCCGTGTTGCTCTAAGGCTACGGCGTAGATTGCGTAGTAGAGCTTACGTAGCATTTGGCTACGCACATAGCTATTAAAATTGGATGTATTTTTATGCACTTTAAATTAAATGAAAGCTGCTATAAAAACAGCTATAACAACTTTAATTTAGTATTTTCACTACAAAAATAATAGTTTGCACTATAAAATAATAGTACAACTTCAATTTATTATTTTCACTGTAACAGTAATGATTTGCACTATAATAAAAAGTAATATTTCCACTACAAAAATAATAGTTTGCACTTTAAGTGTGACAGTGACAGGTCCGTGCATGAATGCGGGTTTTAGGCGAATCTCACACTGTTAAGCGCTACGCAACGGAGCGCGGAATCCGCTCGATTGAGCAGTTTACTGCACGGAATCTGGTCGAGCGCGGGATATGTGAACACCGCCTTACGCCAGCTGTCAACGTATTCATGTTTCTGAGACTAAAAATATTTAATACTAAGGGTCATAAAAAATAAATTAGAGCTTATTTTAGTATGTATGAATACATAATATTTGTTTCGTTTTAGTTTTATTAAGATTGAGATATTTTTTGTGGAAATATAATGAGCATTTCCGCAGCGGTTGTTTGACGTTTTTAGGTTTAAAACCTTATCAAATTTTGTTACAGAATTAAATGAAATGGAACGTTATTAAATTCTACCCACTAGAAATAGTAAGGCCTATTGCTAAAGCTAAATAGTTAAAATTACGATGAATAGATGGGTAGAAGTTTTTCTTAAAGTATTAGTTTTAAAGCTAAGTATAATATTGTGGAAATCATTACTTTTAAAGTTAATTCAAACAATTGTTGAGTATATTTATAGTGGAAGCCATTACTTTATAGTGCGGTATATTACTTTTAAGCTAAGTATAATATTGTGGAAATTATTACTTTTAAAGTTAATTCAAACAATTGTTGAGTATATTTATAGTAGAAGCCATTACTTTTATAGTGCGTTCCACTACTTTCAAAGCTAAAGTGCTTAGAGTGGAATCCATTATTTTTATAGTGCGAATATATATTCCCCTATTAAAATTTATGTTCTTTGGGGTAGCTTGCGAAGTATTTATCTACGCACATGGTTACTGACATTTATATTCTACGGCGTAGCTTCCGTAGCATTTGGCTACGCACATGCCTACTGAAATTTGGCTACGCAGATGGCTACTATTTATAACATTTCCTTGGCTCCACATTCACTGTATGAAGTCTACTACTGTAGTACGAGACGTAACGAAGTACTTACAGTGAGTGTGACAGGGTAGGCCTGCACAGGCACTGTCTTCAGGTTGAAGTGCAGGATGCAGTCTACCTCGCCAGCGGGCGCGACGTACCCGGTGCGAGGCTCCACGCTCACTGTGAGGTATTTCTTCACGGTCGCCACTACGTAGTTCCATTCGAACGCAAAGCTTGTGGAGCCGTCGTTCTTTATCTTGAAATGGATCGCTCTTTCGTACGAAGACGCTGTCTATAAAACAAAACGAAAACTGTGAAGATTATGTTTTTAGATGTCGTCAAAAGTTGCTAAAGCGAAGTAGCTAATATTTCATATGTAGTATAGAGTGAAACAGCTAACATTTAATATCAAGAAAATCATCCTTTCTTTTGTTCCCGTAACGAACACCCTACTTAACCCCCTTAAGTGTGGAATATCCAAAAACGCTGATACACGTGTCCATTATTTTTTAAACATTAGCCTAAACTATTTATCTATGCCTAAACACAGAATGAGAAGATCCTAACTTCAAAATTGACTGAATTTCCATACATACTTCCATCCCCTATTTAACCTCCTTAAGAGTGGAAAATCCAAAAACGCTGAAACACGTGTTCATTATTTATAATTATTAGCCTAAATACAAAATTGGAATATCCTCCCAAACTTCCATCCCCTATTTAACCCCCTTAATCCAATTAAAAAAATTATTAAGTACTTCGCCTATTCAAAAAAGATAGAAACAAGGAGGCCTTTATATGTCTCCAAACCAACAAGTCCATCTGCTGCAAAATCTCACAAAAAATCTCATGCAGTCGGAGGCAATATGTCCTAAGTTGGTATCTACAATTAAATCATAAATATTGCCTTCGACTGCATGAGATTTTTGTGAGATTTTGCAGCAGGACTTGTTAGTTTGGAGACAGATAAAGGCGTCCTTGTTTCTATCTTTTTTGAATAAGTTAAGTACCTAAAGCAGTTCGGTTGTTTTGATTTTTTAATTTATTTTTTTATTTTGAACTTTTTAGTTAGAACGGAGTAGGTACGGTAAATAAACGTGATCTTGTCATTACATTGAGGGAGTACTTTCCTCTTTATAATGTTTGTATCGATAATAAAACAGTTTTAGTTAGCCGCTGATGCTCTGTTTACCCTGTAAGCCTGTAAGGTATACAGGCGTGAGTATTACGATGTATTCATACACGCAGTCCAGCTCTACGGTGCGTGATTGTGGAATATGTATAAAACCAACATAAGGTGAGCTGCCCGTTCAAGTAACTTTAATCTTATTTAGGATCATATTAGAGTGTTTTTTTTTAGGAGTAAGAATGTTTGTTTACGTTTAGATTTATTTCAAAATGTTCTGTAAGTATTTGCTGGTATCGGTTTAGAAAAACATGGAGACTGTTCTTATTTAAAATTTCCCTATTTGTTTACATAAGCCACGGAAGGGATACTTACGTTACTTTCGCCTAATCGCTTAGCGCCCAAATAGCTCAACGGTAGTTAGGGAGATTTCCACACGGGGAATTAATTATGCTAAATCCCGTTCATCGGAAAGTTATTTTGAATTTGTTTTTATTATTGGTATTTTGATGTTTATTTGGCCAATAAGTTGTTTATTTTCTCCTTCGTAACGCATAAAGACGTTTCATCTAACATCAGATTTTTTTTGTTGAGTTTAAATTAAACATATGACTCATATATATTTTTATAATCTTACCCCACTCGATAGTGTCAGTCGAAAAAAACTTTTTTAAACACTTGCAATTTGGCGCCAAAAACCCGCCAAATTGAATTTTGAAAAATATGACCCATTTAAGAACACTCGGGTGTCTGACTAAATTTCATGATTCTGACTTTAGTAGTTTACAGTCCCGTCGCCGCTCCATAGAACATCGATATTTACTTTACATTAGGGTACAACATTTATTTAATGACTGATTAGGCTCTGCGTTGATGAATCAGTCAGTCTGTTTGTCAGTAAGGACAAACGATTTTATAAGTTTAGATAAATTACCTGTTCGAGATGGATATTAGTGACAACATCGTAGTCGAGAATATGTTCGTTGTCTAAGAGATTGTACGTCACTTTTGGCTTCACGAGGTGACTCAAAGCTTTCACACATAGAGTCAGATCTTTAATCATGTTGGCGACACGGCAAAAGATCTTAAAAGCTAACGGCCCGTCTTGTATTGGAGTGTAATATACTCTGAAATTTATTTTATTATAAATTAAATAAAAAATAATATGAAAAATTATTGACACTTACATTGGTAAAGCTTGAAAGTTGATATTTACGTCAAAGCCACGTCGAAGCACGTCAAAGTTAAACTCAGAACTCAGAACTATTTTGCAGTTCTTTGCAGATTATTTGAACAACCTCGAGCGTGGAGTAATAAAATATACAGAGTCGGGCGTTGTATTGTGAGGGTTGTGAGGCGCGTGGTATGACATAAGACGCCCTCTATTGACAGGTTATGAAATTCCTTGAGCTGATAGCCAAATCCTTCTTGTAACACAATCTTCATAATATATATCGTGGAGTAAAAGTAAATATAATATCTATATATAATGTTAACGGAAATGTATGAAATCCGTCATTGTATACAATTCCTAGTAAATTTATATAATTCCTAAAACCACCAGGAAATGTGTGAAATAAATTATATTTCATACTTTTCCTAGGAAATCTATACAAATCCTAAATAACAACCGGAAATGTATGAAATCCTTCACAAAATGGTGGCACCTTAAGCTGTCACGCAGTGTTTATTTAACTTTATATTAAAATTACGTAGTAAGTCTTTTTACATAGAGGCCAGCTATTTTTGTGCATAACAAATCAATATCGTTTATGTTGTTAACGTTTTAACCCCAGTTTATCCATAACTATCCATGTACCAACGCGTACAACTTCTATTTAAAATTAATTTTAACAGTATTAACAAAAGAAATTTCCTTAATTATAAGGTAATTTCTTTTGTTCTATTGAATTTTGTTTAAAGATAATGAACTATACATTGTCTTTTTGTAAATTATAGTTAAAATTAATTAATGAAGACTAAATTAAATTAACCGCGGCCAAACTTTGTCTGGCGTTCTTTTGTCACCAACATTATCGTGTTATCTAGGTTGTCACTAGCAACCTAACAACAACCTATTGACCTGGAAACCTTTCTGGATGATGAGGTTTTCTTTTTGCGGGGGGCTGCGCCCCACGAGCCCCCGCCTTTGGGGGGCTGTGCCCCCCCGTCCCCTTGCTCGAGCCGCGCCTTAGAAGTTTAGTAGTCGCCTAAATCCCATTCAACGACTTCGCTAAATGACGTTCAGTCAAGACGTTGAACGTTACATTCAACGACTTGACGAGTTGTCCTTTAGTCATTTAATTAAATGCCGTCATTCAATTAACGAGCTAGTCATTCAATCAAATCGCGTATTCAACTAGATCACTGCGACATATACATTTCCTAGGAATTGTATATAATTCCTGCATTTCACACATTTCCGGTAACATAGAAAGTCGTGTTAGTTGCACTATATATAACTCAAGAAGGGCTGAACCGATTTGGCTGAAAATTGGTGGGAAGGTAGCTTAGGTTTATATAAAAAAAAACATCGCGGGCTGCTTTACACACCAGCTAGTTAATAATAAAATTATTACTTAAATTACATAAAAATATGATGGTTACTTACGTAATCTCCGTTTCAGAATGAGGTTTCAAAACCCCACTCTCAGGGTCGGCGACCACTACTGTTTTACCTTTTTTTTCACCTATTGAGTCTCCTTTAAATTCGAATGCTAGCGGTTCATTCTCATTGTTCTTAAGTTTCACGGTATGGGTAGTCGTGAATCCCACTAAAGAGTTTTTGATTAACATTATAGTTGGAATAATTATTACGTCCGGCTCTCGTACGAATCCCACT